>JASAND010017218.1:0-12180 GCA_030248195.1 Trissonchulus latispiculum | reverse complement strand
CGTTAATTACGTATTACTCTTCTCATAGTTTATATTTAGTAGTCAAATTTTATTATTAAATTTTATTAGAAACTGTAGCTTTTCAAACTTTCATTAGTCAGAATTTAGGTTTTTGTAATAATATAAATTGAACTTTCATTTGTCAGAATTTCATTAGTCAGAATTTCGTTTGTCAGAATTTTGCAGAAACTTACAGTTCTTCTGGCACGAAGTCTATATGGGTGACGTCTTGATAGTGTGTGTGCAAGTGGTACCTAGTCGACACAAATATGTGTCTTGGCTCTACCACCAGCAACGAGCAAAACTGAATATAATGAAATTGTGACTAATGAAATTCTAGCTGTGAAATTAAAACATGCAAATTCTCGACAAATGAAAGTTCAAAAAACATATTTCAAAATTTAAATTCAGACTAATGAAATTCTAACTAACGAAATTCAGACTAATGAAATTCAGACTAATACGATTCAGACTGATGAAAGTAGACGAATTATATGCATGTTAATACTAGTTGGTGCTGTAGTGACAATTAAATTTCTTAAATATCATAAAGTTAGACCCCTGAAAGTAGTTGTCTTAAAGATTCTATATAGTAGATGCACTGAATCACCGTCACCTTTTTGTCCACATAAAAGGAGTGGTCATGACAAGCGGTAACTTTTGAATGACCTTGTATTATAAAATTTTGCAGAAGTCTTAAGTACACTCAGCTTCTACATCTCTTTAAAATTCGACGGTTTTAGATAAAGCCAACAGCTTGTGAATTTATAGCTATTTTTATGCTAAAAATGCAGTTTTCAGCAGTGAAAGCATGATTCTCTAAATTACTTCCGGACGTGTCCTAAAGTGCGTCATTTCAAAGTTCCTATGATTTGCATTAGAAGACCAAACTTTGAGATGCAATAACTCCATATTTTCGACAATTTCATGCTCCGAAAATTTTTTATATGGTAGTTGGCTTGTATGTAAACAATATGATGATGTGGATCGGATCGGCGGATCGGATCGGATCGACCGATCGGGGTCGGGTCGGATCGGATCGACAAATTTTCGGATCGGATCGGCAGGATCGGATCGGCGATTTTTCCAGATCGCCGATCCGGCAAATCAGACAAACTTTGGAAGTTGTACCAATTTCTACAACATTACAAAATTTCTTCAAAAATTAAGAAAGTTTTCAACTGTCACTTTTGTTCAATTGTTGAAGTTTCGTTGTTAATGTGAATGTTTTGATGTTAACGTTTTACTTTACTTTCTTTCTCTGGATAAATATATAATTTTTGTCCGCATACGTAATTGTCCGCATATATACGTAAAAAGAATCCAATGGAATGGCTCTCTAATATTTTCAGCTAATTAATTTTTGCGCAGTCCGCTTCGCTTTTTAAATTCAGTGACGCTGACTGCTGAGTAAGATGACTGCATATTCTGGAATTTCATAAAAGTAATTAACTACATACTAGAAAAGTGTCACTGAATTTTTATTTCAAAGCTAATTGTGAGCTAGAAGGTGTACCAATTTCTTGGATAGATTGTAAATAGATTTCAGTATTCATAGATGGGGAAGTATTTCTGCACTTGGAATAGGGAGCATTCATGGAAAATAGTTGTATTACAAAAATTTTTCAGCTCGTCAAAAAATCTTTCGAGCATTCACTATGAAATTATGAAGCAGCCAAAAACATTTCAATCCGGAAAATCCTGTTGTCGTGAATTTGGTAATCGAGTGCATTTATGGGACATGATTGTATTACAAAATGTGTTCACTTCGTTAAGAGCTTTTAAATCATATGTAACCATGTTGTGAGAATTAAAGAAATTAAAAATCCGGAAATCTTGAAAAACCGAAAATGCCAAACATTAGGTGCTAATTGGTTGCAAAGGTTGCAAAGCATAGGATAACGTGGGGGGGAAATGGGTGGGTGCAGTCGTGCAGACACCACCAGAGTGACAAAAACGGGCAGACTCCTCGGCGAGAAAGAAAAAGTAGACCTCTAATGGTGATTTCATAGTCCCAGTCGCCTCTAGACGCGCGTAGACGCACGTCGACGTGCGTAGACGCGCGTCGAAGCGCGTCAACGCGCTACACAACCATGTTACATTTGGAGGCGTCGACGCCTCCAAACGTGACATCACGTTCTGGTGCCATGCTGGCACTGGAAGCGTCGACGCGCGTCAACGCGCCCATTTGTAGCATGCCAGTTTGCGCGCATCGACGCACGTCGACGCGCGTTGATGCGCGCAAAATTATATTGACGTTTGTAGAAGCGCGTAGACGCGCGTCGACGCGCGTACACCAGCGTTCGCGACTATGAAGGCACCTTAAGCGACTATTACCAAAAATTGCTAATGTGTTAGCAAATTTTAACGATTTTTTCAAGAAATTTTTACAAATCGCTAAAAATCTGCACTTTTAACTTATTTTGTCCAAAAATGTTGAAAATTTGTCAATTTTGCATATTTCGGAGTTGACCTTTTTAAAATTTTTGAAAATTTTCAGGGATAGGTAAACCCTTCGCCAGAGTCGGGGAAGACACTTCCCCCAGAATTGGACCCCGTGTTAATGTACATATATATGTTAATGCATGGTTGTAAGAGCAAAATTATATAGGGCCGGAACCAGTATATATACTTTATAGCACACCTTAGCGTGCATTCACTGATTTATACGCACGCCGTGTGGAAATACTGAGAGTGTGGGGTGCTAATTACTGAGAATCCGAGTGTGGGGCACGAGTGCGCGATGCGCATTTTTTCTTTTAGACTTTTATACATCGTTTGGAATGCTCGAGATGTGCTCTATTTAATGTTGTAAAGTAGTTTGCTGTAGCTTGCTGCTATTAAAGTTTAAGCTTAAAAGACAACCAAAAATTGCAAAAAGCGGTGACTTTGATGGTTTATTAAGCTTAACTTAATAGCAGGAAACTGCTTTACGCCATTAAATAGAGCACAATATTCCAACAATGTATAAATCATGCTCTAAAGTTCTGTTGATCTATTGCAATAAGCCTTTTAAGTTGACCAACTTTTGTTTGGGGGGGGGGAATAAAGTTAAAGAGATCCAATATTTTAGATTTTTCGTGAATAAAACCCGGGATTCCGATTTTTACCTGATTTTAAATGTTTCCTGATTTCCTTTCCGAAGGATTTTGAAATTATATACATTGCCAATAAATATATAAAGCTATAAATGTATTCTTAAGATTCCAATAAATGAATTAAGTTTGTACGCATATTTTTGGTTTTACACACTAGTGTCTTCAACTTTTCTTCTCTTCTCTTCTCTCCTCACTAGATATTGACTCACAAGCAAAGGAAATCGTTGTTTTTAAAGGTAACTACACAGTATCCTGCAGCTGAAGTTTCTGATACAGACTTTCAGAATTATTCAAGAAGATTCCGATGCGAAGATTAATCAAAAATTTTGCAAAATTATGGGAAATGGGAAGATATAGCAATTAAAGTGTCTACAATTGAAAATTAAAATTATGGTCGGATCGGATCGGATCGGTCCGATCCGGGGGTGGATCGGATCGGGTCGCCGGGCAATTGGCGGATCGGATCGGTGGGTGATTTTGGCTGCCGATCCGATCCGATCCACATCACTAGTAAACAATATATATCCAAATCAACAAAATCTGTGATCTTCGAAAAATTTGTTAAAATGCCAGAACTGTGTTATTTTAAGCGAATTTGAGTTGCAAATTAAACTATAGCAATTAATAAAATGTAATTTTATGAGTTAAAGCAGAAAACAATGACTTTTACTAAAAAATAAAATGTCATAAAACAAAAAATTTGTATTAGATTGATCAGAATTATTCCTAGGAATGTGTTTTTGCACTTGGTTTTGCCTTAGGTTAAGTTACACAGCCAGTATTTTTATTTCTTTGAAGCAAATTTACATGTAAAAGATATATACGAACGCACCAGAGATGAAACCGGGTCACTATTTACTGACCCGGTGACCCGGTGACCCGGTCGACCCCTGACCCGGTGACCCGGTGACCCGGTATTTTTGAAAAATCAGGTTTAAGCTTGCAAAAATTAAAAAATACTTTATTTGGGTGCGGTGAGTGTTTTTTACCATTTTAAACATTTTTGACGACTAAAATATCAGGTTGGGCAAAAGTTTTGCTTTTCTTAAGGTAGTAGCATTGGAAAGTGAATATTGTAAGTAAGCCAAAAAAAATCAAAACGATTTGCACGATAATTTGCAATTTGCATTTTGCACTCAATAATGTGAAGTAAACTACATAGCTTTTTGAATCAAACAAATTGGAACAAAACATTTTGCCAAAGTCATAACATCATCTAATTCTAATTTAACATTAGCACTTTTCTGTTTTATCATTATATATTTTAGTAAAATATTGCATTTAGTTGTATGATTGAAGTTTCACCCAGCGGAATTTCTTTGGAAATATTTTGTCGTATGGCTAGGATTCAGAGAATATGAAATAAAATCAATCACAATTGGTTCCTGAAGATATGTAGTAAGCCATAACAATTGGAAAAAATGCAAAGTAAAAGTCAGAATCTGTAAACCTTGTTTTGCTGAGATTTTCCTTCTTACTGAGATTTGAAACCCACAGTACTCTCCCTCCAAAAATAATAGCATGGAGAATTTTAAATTTTAAAATAAAGATTTTAGACTCTCAGAGCCCATGTAATAGTTTTAATTTTCTAGTTAAGATTCAACGTAATCATTGTAGTTTCAAACCAAGCTCTAAGCTTGACAGGATATTACAAATATTATGAGGACACTACTACAGCGACAAGCATTTTAAAAATACACGATTAAGTTAAGAATATTTCTATTGCTAGTTTTTGAGTAATTGTTGAAGTTTTCAGCTGGCAAAAATTGGTAAAACTTTGAAAATATCCTATAACAGCAAAAAAATTCCTCCAATCAAAAATACCGGGTCAAGACCGGGTCAGAGCTTCTGACCCGGTGACCCGGTGACCCGGTCCATATAGTGACCCGAACTGACCCGGTGACCCGGTGACCCGGTGACCCGGTTTCATCTCTGGAACGCACATTAGGGATAGTTGCGCAAAAAGTTAATTTAGGGCGACGCACTTTAGGCACTGATCACTGGTTCCAGTAAAATCAGAATTTCTCAGTTCTAGTACGGTGAAACCAGGAATTGTTTATATTTTTGGAATTAGCAGATTTTCATAGCTGACACATTGAAGATTGTTAAGTATTAAGGTTGTTAGGTGCATAAAACAGAATTTGGGACATTGCTTAAAATTTGGCGGACACGCGTGTTTTACTCAAAGAATATTGAATTCTGTAGGTATTGTGCACGATTAAAAGATTTTGGGGAAATAATTTTTACACCATTGTATAGAGCTTGAATAGACCTGCTCAGAAATGTAAAAATGTTAGGATATCTCTCATTTTGTAGCGCACCAAATAACTTTAAACGGCTCAGTGACGCACTTTGGGGTATGACGCAGATTGGGCGCATCTACTATATATTCCGGGCCTCGAACATTAACTTCAGCAGTCGAAAAGTCAATTGGTTGCATAGTTCAGTCTGACTTCATATATAATGCTTTTGTGGGTTGGTTATCTCGACATTTGCAATCTCAGAGGTGGAAGAAAATCAAACTCAATGTCAAACCCGAGTTGGAAGCGGGTACCATTTTGGCGACCCCCCCCCCCGCCCCGCTATCCGCAAGCTGGTACTCGCACCGCCCCGCGGCCCGCAGTCAGGTGATACCCGCAAAATTTTTCTAATGCTAAAGGACTACTGTGTCTATGTCTACTGTGTATTACTATTGACATTACAAAATGTCAATAATGCGAAATAAACTTTATTTAAAGCTTTTAAACTATTTTAACCAAAAATGTTAGTGAGATGTTTTGACGAAATATGGAAATAAACTGCTGAAGTTTGTGGAAAAAACATCAAAACTTTTTCTAAAAGTTTAAAAATTTAAAGCAACTGATACATTTAATTAGGAATGCACCTGGGCTTGGGGCCTCATGTCAGCCTCGGTGGTTAACATAAGTCTCGAATCTCGATGCCGACCGGGACAAAACTTTGCAATTTTTGACAATTTTTAGTCAAAATTTTGGAATTTTAGAAGTCTGAATTAAGTTAAAATGGTACAGATCGTTCGATTTATTTCTCATCTATTTTTATTGAAAATAACAATAGTAATTTTGTCGATACTTAAAACCATAAATCTGAATTTTTAAAAAAATTTTCCTATTTAGACTGCAATTTTTAGGCCTCGGATCCGGCCCGGTGCATCTCTACGAGAAATTAATCTTGCCCTCATGTAGTTTCGAAAAAAGACCCAAAGCTAAGGACTAGTCTTATTACGTATATAACCTAATAGAGCATGAAAGAACAAACGAAACTAAGATTGTCACTACAGCACCTCCCACCCGAAAAATTCGGGCCCGAGGTGGGGCTCGAACCCACAACCTTTGGCTGTCTAGGCCAACGCTCTACCGATTGAGCCACCCGGGCACAATCGAACCAAGCTTAAGTTGGAATTCGTTCCCAAACTGTAGTGACATTTTAGAAGACGCTTTCGCGCCAGCCCACATGTTTAATCACACGACTAGCATCGTGGAGAAGGGCATCCAGCCAGAATTACCTAGCGATCTTTTAAATCAGCAACACTATCTTTTACCGAACACATTTCAAAAAATTGTTAGAATTGTAGTGAATATATCAGCAAGAGATACCCGCAACTACCCGCGCGGGTAGCCTGCGGGTAGCAAAATTTCTATTACCCGCGGGTACCCGCTACCCACTTCCAACTGTCAAACCTAGCTGAGGAAAGCATAAACTGTACAACTATTTTACCATTTACTGGATGATAACGTCAGGAAGAGTCGAAATAAATCGGTATTCACTTGTATAAATGTCAAATTATAAAGTGGTGGCGATAGGAAACAGACATTATCAAAGGAATTTCAATTTTCACATGAAATTCAAATGAAAATCATTGAAATCTTCGAACTAAGTTACCAAATGTTGCCTCGTTTGCCGCATCGGTGATCCGCAAAACTCAAACCGATCCGAAAATTTCTCGATCATCAGTCACCAGACTGTCCCCGGCTTCACTGGCCTTGTAATGTGACCATCCACCCGATTCCGCTCATACTGAATGGATCCGTTTTAAAGAACCAGCCGGAAGAACAGGAGATTGCTTTAATTTCGAATTTGAATTTCGGTTCTGCCTGGGGAAAGCCAAAAGCTGGTTATGCGAATTGGGTCAGTCCTAGCGCCTTCTCTAGGGGCCTTTTCAAGAAAGTATAGAGTAGAGTTAAAATTAACTCTGCCCTTTTCATGAAAGAGTTAAAAGAGCGAAACTCAAGCTTGGGCGGAGTTAAAACAGTTAGGTTTTACTCTACTCTACATCACACTACCCTATCTTGAAAAGGTCCCTACTCGGGGTCTGCCAATAGGCTAACGATAAACACTAGCAGGTAATGTTTTTAATGATTTTAATTTGGTAAGTTTTTGCTATCGGTAACCGCAAAAACTATTGTCGACTTAAAAATTTGCTATTATTTCCAGTATTTCTTTTGAAACACCCCCTCTCCCCACTGTTTAGATTTCGAAAAAACATATCCAGTTTTTTCCTGAGCTTAATTTTCTAAGAAAATGTTACACCCATTCAGTTTTCAACCAACCAATTAGTTTTTTCAACATTATTTCTTGGAAGTTTAAACATCATATGATTTTAACGTCTCGCTGTTGTTAATGGCCCAGTAAATTCTTTACGTCTTTCCAGCAGTTCGCTTGGCTTAAATCCAAAACAAACGGCAGATATTTCATTTTGTGACGAGGTTGCGCCCTGCAAAAAACATCAACTTGAAAAATAAGCACGGAGCAGTGAAATTTGCTGATAAAATTTGAGACTGTTACATTTTTGTTCTATAGTTTAGGTATAGGTAAGATTAGCTAATATTACGTAGAAAACGTAAAATATAGTTGACAATAAAGTTGTCCTCGATACGAAAGAAGTTGGAGCGGGCTGGATGGAACCCCTTATCACATAAAATTTCCTTTGTATGGTAAATATATATCCAAGATTTTTTGCAGCAAGCTTATATATCAGTATTTTTGACTCTCGTACTTTATTGATGCCAGTGTTCTCTTCAGTACAACCCACAAAAGTATAGCTATTCTATTTTGTTTTATTAAAGCATGTACTTACACACACTGTCACGAAGTACCATAAATTCTAGAATTCACAGATAATAATTAGAAATGTAAAGATTAATGTCCGCCTTCGTGCCACGGTAAACTGGATTATAGATTTCTCCTAATTTCTGAGAAAATTAAATGAAATCAATGAACTGAATGCTAAGCGGAGGGCGGACGTGGTCAGAATTTATTTGTAACATTACCAGCAATCGCTGTTGATAGTGTTACATAGAATACATACCCAACCGTTAACCGTATCAAAGAAGGGCTAACTGTGTAATCACTAATCATAATGTGGGATATTCTCACTGAGCAATTGATTGTTAGCTGTGTAACAGCGCACGAGCGAAATAAAGTTGTCGCTATCTTCATATTTGAAGCACAGTGGTAGTTTCATGAAGAGTATACATAATAACTAAGAGTGTGACAAGCGTCCCACTTTTAGTTATATATTAGGCTGCAGACATCATCTGTACAATAACGGCCTACCCCCCCCCCCCACAACTGAGTAACCTAGTGACCCCCCCCCCCACAAGTGAGTACCAGGTATACAATTGTCATTGTGTACCTGGTGCTCAGTTGTGGGGGGGGTCACTAGGTACCGGACATGTGCAGGAGGGGAAGTTCTGGGGGGGGGGGGTGAAGGTGCGGCCGAATGCGGTTTTTTACCGGAAAAATCCGGATTCTGGGAGGGTGAGGGACCCCTCTGGGGGGGGGTGAGCTCAGGTCTGGGGGGGGGGGTGAAACCCCCCCCCCCCCAAGCACACGTATGCTAGGTACTCAGTTGTGGGGGGGTAGGCCGTTATTGTACAGATGATGTCTGCAGCCTAATAACTAAAGGTGGGACGCTTGTCACACTCTAAAGGTGCATTCATAGTCGCGAACGCAGAGAGACGCGCGTCGACGCGCGTAGACGCCTCAGATTGTAACATGCCGTTTTAACCGTTTAAAAATAATTGTAGCGTATTCCTGCTCACGGACGCATTCAGACGCTTACGTACGCGCGTCGACGCGCGTCTACGCGCGTCTGCTTGCGTCTGGCACTATGAATGCACCTTTAGTTATTATGTACTCTTCATGAAACCACCACTGTACTTCAAATATGAAGATAGCGACAACTTTATTTCGCTGCTGCGCTGTTACACAGCTAACAATCAATTGCTCAGTGAGAATATCCCACATTATGATTAGTGATTACACATTTTGCTGTAGCTTGTTGCATCTAAAAAGTTTTATTCTGAAAAATCATTAAAAACTTATCAATTTAACCTGTTTTGGCTATACAATCTCTGCTAAATAAAAGTCTTAGCAACAGCAAAATAGTTTATATCACCAGAAGCAGCTAGTCAAGGGTTTTCTAACAGTGTACAACTGTACAGCTTAGCCCATGAGGTTGCTTCTATCTCCGAGTTGTTGAAGTTAGGCATAAGTGTTGGGCATTGTCGGATTTTCGTCCGTAACAGGCATTTCCTCTGAGGATGGATTTGCTTGAATTCCGGAATTTTTTAACTAAAATGTTTAATTTTTCGGGAAAATCGGGCAAAATTATGATTTTTTTCCAAAAATTGAAGGTTTCTTTGCAAATTTTCATAAAAAATTGCAAATTTTTATAAAATTAGCGTTAATTTTCGAAAAATGTTACAAATTTATTCTTGAAGTACAAGCCCCCCACCCTGAAAATTTTTGTTCATGGTACAAGCCCCCTCAAAATTTTTTGGGGATAAGCCCCCCAGGATCCGACCCTATGTTAATGTATGATTATAACAAGTTTAAACCGGTTTCTTATGTCTTATCTTAACCTGCGGTCTTTCTTATAAATATAGATCAATCCAGTTGAGACATTAGATATGACTGACTGCATTTGTCGCTGTTGGGTATATTAGAATCCAGGAACTTGGTCCATATCTCGTTAAAGGCAACTGTATGGATCCTTCAGCCTATGTCCCACCAGCCCTAATATATAATTTGTTTACCCTGGGTCCCTTGGGAAGGGTGAAATTGTCCCTACCAGCATACCTGGAAGGGTAAAATTTCACTGACCTTGCGTGAGCAACTTTGGTTATTTAATATGGAAGGAATTTAATTTACTTTCGAGGACATATTTCGTACATTTTTAGCGGCTTTTGCAGTTTTTAAAAAATGGCATCTGTTTCGTAAAACAACGTTTTTGGAATGTTTATGACCAAAAATAGTGATTCTACGTTAGGGTTGTTTTGATTTCATCTTTTTCGGAGTTTTGATTTTTGATTTTTGTCGCAGGTGCCAAATCATGTAATTTTGATTTTTGACTTTTGATGTGTCCTCAAAATTTCAATAATTTTGATTTTTGATTTATTTTTGATGTTTGATTTCTGATTATTAATTTTTGATTCAGCGCAAAAAATGGCTTCAACGACATAATCACACCTTAGTGGAAGGGAGGTGGCTGGATGGATACCAAATTTTATAGCCCTTGATTTGCCCATGTGTTTGCAGGCTTAGTAGGTACACACAAAGCAGGACAAATTTTTGGAATCCAGCTGCAAATCAATTAAAAAATGAAACTGAAATTCTTACTATTGAGAATTTGCACAAATATGCATCGGTCACTCACTGCTACGAAGGGGCAAACAGGATGGCAAACAATTAGCTTGACAAAAACCCCGAATTAATGCACCTACGTGCAGATGTTTATTGTAATAGATTTCTTTGACAAGCCAAGTACTTTTAAACGGCACTTGAAAAATATTACGAGTTTTAAATTTGAATTAAAATATGGATAAAATTAGAAATGTCGCAAATTTGCCATTTTTTGGCCCTAGCCGTCCTTCGCCGCATTGAGACGTGTATCCGGGATTAAAACCAACAGTTGGAGTGAATAACACGCATCTCTGTTTTATATGTGCAAGTTGGCATGCCAAATTTATAGCTCTGGTTGCAGCTGATTTCTAGAGCAATATATTAAAATATTTGGGAACATGACGTATGTAGTCACAAGCAGCAGCATGGACTGCCAGAGCTACTACACTACACTACAACTACAAAAATTTGGAGGTGACTAAAGCCCGGATCAGGACCAATTTCAGGATCGGCTTGTAACTTTAGGATCAGCTGCAGGATCAGCATATAACTTCAGGTCAGGATCCGACTTAGGGGTGGATCCTGATCTGAGGGTTCCCATTGGCGCACTGAAAAGTTCTGGAAATTGCTGTCTGTCAGCATAATTCATGCTACAAAATGATTCTAAGGCAAGAATAAATATATGTTGGAAAGCAAAAACAGGAATTTTGTAATATAGCGTGGACGTAAAATGCCTAGCTTTCTAAAAAACAACAGTTTTCACAATTTTGCAGAAAAACAAATTTCTGCGCCAAAAAATCACTGGCCAAAGGACCCTAGTAACAGTGGGTGTCGTTTTAAACCTTTATACATAAACTGTGTCACTGTTGAATTAGAATTTTTAGTTTAGACCTCTAGACAGAATGCAGCGATTTTCGGCAGTTCGCTAACTTCAAAGATTCATTAAAATTATTTGAAGACCTAATTCAAAATTCTAATTGTTCAGTGTCTGTTTAGTGTTTTAAAACGATAGGTAGTGCAGTCCTAGTTAATTTTTTTGTTAGCAAAGTTTTGTATATCATTCTGTTTTCTTTATAAGATATATTCATACACCATAATAATGTAGTTTATGTAACACCCGTTTATGGAATGAATGACGTAGTAACAGATGAGACGCTCTCTGTTTTCAGAAAGTGGTGCATGCTCTGCTTGCTCAGAGATTGAGCATTTTCGGAAAATTTGCCATTTTATCCAACTTTGAAAAATCATTAATCTTGATTGGAGGCTGATAAAGAGAAAAATAAAAAAACCGTCCCGGGAAAATTGTCCAAACATACTATGTTGAATATTTGAATATATCTTTTAGATCCACCCATTGGTTGTGGAGCTATCTTCGGTCAAAAAATTTTGGCCGCAGTTTGACAAAATCAGTTATTGGCCCAGAACTTTGTTGTTGATT
>JASAND010017216.1:0-35221 GCA_030248195.1 Trissonchulus latispiculum | reverse complement strand
ACTAGGGTTGTATTGATTCAGCTATTTCATTTTCGATTCGATTCAGTTCAGTTTTTCTATTTCTCAAATATACAAGATTCGATTCAGTTCGATTTACTTGCCCTCAAATTTGAAACGATTCGATGCAGTTCGATTTTGCCCATTTTGCAAACAAACTGCGATTCGATTCAGATTTCCAAAATAGCGATTTTTGATTCGATTTTTGATTTTTCATTTCTACACGAGATCTCGATTGCGGGCACTATTGTACCAGGAATCTAAATAGCGGGACTCCATTGTTTGCTCATTTTTCCGAACCTCGGTTATGTACATATATTTTATACTCCAATCCAGAGAAGGCACATTTTAATAAGTTTTTTAAGTTAAATTCTGATCTCTAGTAATTTCACTCTCAGAAGCAGAGGTCCGCATGTGTCAAACCTATGAAATTAAAAGTTAGTCCTTTTGCACTGGTGTCAAAAGAATCTGGAACCTAGACAAAGATAGCCGACAATTCAAATTAAAACAAACCACATTCCTTCTTCGGGTGTTTCTAACGTCCCAAGCGATGTCTGCAGCTTTACCTAGTTTTGAGGTTTTTGTCACTAGACCAAAAAATAAAATATTCGAACCTCTACTCAAGGGTAAAATTGCTCAACTACCCTAAAATATCCAACTTTTCTTTAATTAAGGCGGTGATTCCTTTTGGGCACATACATACTGTCGGTTGACGGCGTAAATCAAAATGAAATTTGACGAAACTTTCTAAAATAAGTTCGCTTAGCGTTCTAACACCCTTCGCGCAGTCTCGCTTCAAAAATTCGAGATTTCCGTCCAGACCGGTTTTTGCCAATTTCTGAAAGTATGGCAGCAGCTGCATGACTATGACTATATCCATTCGAAAGATCTTGTTAAACTCTACAATTTTGCTTTTGGAATTAACTTTCTAGCTTTTCCCTGTCGAGATATAGCCTAATTTCTTATTTTGGCGTCAAAAACTTGTCCTTTCTGCAAAGATCAAATAATCAAGGAAGGTGAATGAATGAAGGTCTCACAAGGGCAAATTATCCAACGGTTGATCTTCTTTCAATTGCTATCTTGTTAGCTGATATTATAAAAAAGGCAGTTTTGCAAAAACACGACCAATTTTTCCAAAGATTGTGGGCCATTCGCCATGCAAGCTGGAGGGCTGGTACTTAATATACATATATGCGTTCTGCACAAATATACCTAGAGACGTTTTTCGAGATGCTCCGATAGCTACTTTCTAGCTAAAGTGGTCGCTTGCCAAAGTTGGGAAGAGGTAAAATCCAGGTTGCGAGCACATTTTAGCCTATTTCCCTGTAACGAAGTGCGATTTTATAATATTAACTAAAAAATCGGCCCCAGCTATTTGATAGAGGTATCGAATAATATAACCGATGTCTCGCGAAACAATTTACTTGAGTCTGCAAAAAATGTGGAAAATTATACTTCTTCTAAAATGCGTTAAAAATTTTTGCAACAGCAACATTACTTTCAGATTATGCATTAAAATTAGAAAATGTCAAGCTGCATTTTGATATAAAAATGGCTTCTTAACTCCAAGCAATGAATGAGTAATAATGGTTCAAAATTGGGATTCACCATCTTAAAACACTTATATACGTCAAGAAAATTTACCGCGCCCATTGCCTCTCTCCTGTTCGGACTAATGGCTACGGCCTTGGTGACTGCAGGCAGGCGTTTTTCATTATTTCATTATCACCTTAAAACACTTGTCATCCACCGTATACTACATATAAAATATGCAAAAATGAGGACAATCGGAAAAGTTCGAAAAAATGGATGCTCCGATTGAATGGAAACTAACTAAGATGTTAAACAACTTATTGTATTGGATTGTATTAATTCAACAAACGAAAACAAAAATTATTAGTAACAAACAAGTGCAACATTACTGCAACTCTACACGCCTACATCAAACAGTGCCACTTGCAGAGACCTCTTGAAAGAGGAAAGTGTGGCTGAGTTCACTACGTATTCAGGAAGACCATTCCAATCATTAATTACCCGATTATGAAAGAGATTCTTAACCACGGTCAGGTTACATTTGGGCACCCTTAATTTATAAGGGTGACCCCTGGTAGTTCTGGACGTTATAGTAGAGTGGTAAATAAAAAGCTCATTGAAATCGATGTCTATTAAACCATGGATAATTTTATAAACCAAAACTAAATCCTTGTATTTTCGACGTTGAGCCAGAGATAGAGTCCCGAGTTGCTGACAACGTTCAATATAATTTAGATGATTATAAGCAAAAATCGTTTGAGTGAAACGTTTCTGGACAGATTCCAACATCTCAATGTCTTTTAATAGGGGTTCCAAACCTCACTAGAAGATTCCAAAATTGGTCTGACGTCGAATAAATAGCCCTTAACTGCTCAGCTTAAAAGTCAATTGCTAAATTTTTGAATTTACTGTCAGCACTGGCATAAAACTTAAAAACAAAGACCCAATCCCAAGTCAAGATGCAGTTCACAAATGATATGGGGAAATGTCAAAATTTTGGCATTCTCATTCCTGTAGATACAAAAAAGATGCAGGCACTAAACATACACACATACACGCGCACACATTTCCCCTGTTTCTCCTCTTAATCTGCTGCCTATTTCCCCTGAATCAAAATGTGAATCAAAATGAAACAAAAATCAAAAATAACGATTCAACGTAAATATTTTTGATTTGATGCAGTTCGATTTTGCCATGAAAAGAGTAGCACAGATTTGATGCAGTTCGATTTTCTGCACTGCCGATTCGATTCGATTCGATGCATCAAAAATCAAAAGTCGCATCAAAAGTGTTTTGATTCGATTCGAATCAAAAATCAAAAACAACAGTACTGCAAACTGCTCCATAGTAGCCGGTCGGCCTGCGGGAGTACTGGTCGGCCACAACCACCAGTAGTCAAAGTTCTGCTTTACGGGCATCGATAAACTTCGACGCACATTGATGCCCACAAAACCACATTCAAGTTCTTAGGTGCACGTATCCCGTGACTGACATGACTACGATATCACATTAATAACTTTCTGCTAGACGAACATTTTCGGTAATTGTAAACTTGCTGCGCAGGTAATAAATTCAAAACCCAGTTATTACTTGATTACTATACTTGCAAACGTGCAAAACATTGGTAGAATAGAATTGTTTGGACAGTTAACTACTTGTTTAGATTAAATCTTGACAGTTTATTACGACAATGGCGATTTCAGGTATTTAGCACTAATTAACCTCACACCATTGACTCAGCTCGAACCTCGCAAAAAGCCTGACACGGAGAACTGTTTGGAGTGTCAAATAGTTCGTAGGTTCGTAACCTCGCACCTACACACAGCGTACAATGTTCTACTCAAGAGACAAGCTGTCAATAAAATCATGACTTTAAGAACTAAATTTTGCTATCGTCAGAAGTTGGTGATTCGTGTTTGAAACTGATGGGCAAATCGATGGTTAGATCCAGCTGAAAGTCCTTCCTGACTTGAAAGGCGGTTCCCTCGGGCGCGCCGATATCAGCCAGATAGGAGTAGTCGTTTCGCCGTCCAAAGATGGCGAACAGGCGAGTTTTCGCCTTCAGGCGGATTCGAGAGCCGTCAAAGTCGGTAATCTGGAACAGCAAAAAGTACAAGTTGACACTTAGCGTTCTGCATTTAACTGAATTAATAGCTATGAAGAACAAAAACAACTCTGGCTAGTTGTTAGAAACAGCCAAGCCTGCAGGGCAAGGAAAATTTCTGGTACAACTTCACTGGAAATGTTTACAGTGATATTTACGTATACTATAGGATGACTCCAGAAGGAAAATTGTCTCGATAACATTTTAGTATGGCAGTAGAATCACAAACAAGTAACCCCTAAAAGGGGTAATATTTCGCCCCAGATGAGTTCGTCTCAACAAAACTGCAGCATAAGAGTTTTTCGGAACCGAATTACAATTAGTGATATTACAACTTCTGTCTGACTTACAGATTACCAAAAAATTGACAAATTGTTATGAAAGTCTGACGAAAAGGAATAGGAACATAGGAACATAGGAATATTTCTATGTGTTTTTTGGACATAAAACTTTTGCTGTAGTCACAAACTAGGGGAGATACAAACTTTACTTCAAATCATTACATGAGCATCACGAACAGAAGCTGAAATGCTTAGTTTCAGATTCCACAGAAACCGATTTGGTCATTCTCAGGATTAAAGCATTAATTAAACTGTTCTGTTGATGACGTTGATTAGGCCTAAGTAACCGGGATCTATTTGGGTGTTCGTTGTTATCTTGCAGCAGTTATCTAGCATTTGTTGCAATCAAATAACAACATATGCTTAAAGGCGACACTTAATCACGAAGCGGATATTTAAGAAGTGATGCAATAAGTTTAAGGCTGCCTCATTTGCATAATCTGCGTATGGCAAACATTTTTTCATTTTGTATTGCAGTCAAGGGGGGCAATGTAATAACTTTGTTGAAGATGAAGAAATGTTTGTTGAGACCCCCTGTGAAAGTCCAATGGATTAGAAAAAATTTAAAATTTCATCCCGGATTAGAACCCACTGATTCTACAACCCTTTTTTTCCAAATCTTTAACTTTATAACATTGTTTGACCAAAGTCCCCCTCTATCTAAAAAAGGGAGCAGCTAGGTTTACGTGCTAAGCATAGGCACTGCTTTTTGTAAAGGAAAAATTTCAGTTCAAAAGTGGGTGCACCCATTACAAATATTTCGCCTTCGGCGAAATAAAAATTGAGAGAAATGTCACCTCATCCGTACTACTAACGGTACGTGTAAAGCTGTTGCCAAGTTAACGTTAACACTAATAGATAATTGTAACATAATTCAAAACTATAGCAGCAGCATTCGGAAAGACTACAGATTTTGCAGGGGGTGCTTCAAACTACTACAAACAGCACACGCTGTAACGGTAGGTTCGGAATCAATAAATTATGCCTAGATTACACCTGAATGAGTTAACATTGTCAACAAATCAATATTTTCCTTTTTTCCCGACCGTTTTTCATTCCAGACTACATAGGGAACTTGCAAACAGTATACAGTATAAATATAAAAGCATGTCTTTATACCGTAACGCCTTCCTTAAAGGGAGTGATGGGCGTTTTGGCATTAACGTTCCAATAGGGCGGTGCTGCAAATCCGGTCGGGTGCAGCCGGTCCAGGGCAATGTAGTTGAACTTTGACTGAACCTCTTCCAAGGTTGAACTGGCTGTTATGGCCTCTGTGAAGCCCAGAGTTACACTGTACTGTCGACTGCTGAAATATGAGAGACAAAAAATGAAAACCCAAACTGTAACAGGGCATATAAAAAGAGTAAATTACAAAATCTGTGTATACCGACACCACTGTTGTTTACACGGTTCCATAACGGTGATTTAATTTCCGTTCATGTTTAACTTGCGAATCATCATCTTAAAAATAGTTGTAGTTGATGTGAACCTTTCGGGTCTTGCTAATATTACCATCCCAGACCCAGATTCTGCAAAACTTGACCAAATCAGCTGAAATTTGGTATGGAAAATGTGTGCGACCACGCTGAATTCAACATCATAATCTTTCCTCATTTGATCAAGACTTGCGAAATCCGACCCTAGTGGGATCATTCTCATAAGACCCAATCTTTCAGATTGCTCACCTGTATTGGAAAGAGTTACCATAAACCAACACCAATCCCATTTCTGGGTCATAAATTTTTAGTTTAAAGACTGGATGGGCGTCGATCCATGCGGCCGCGTCCGCTTCAAGCTGTTCCGCTTCCGCAACGCTGATGGGAGCCTGAGTACCAACTCGCTGTTCCACATCCTGCTGTCTTGCGATTCGGGCCTCTTCGATTTCTGCCTTCACTGAAACAAACAGGAAAAAGCTAGAAAGAAGTGAATAGTCAAACGGGAGATTGAAGTAGCAACCTCTGGTTTTATATCGGCGCTTTTGCCTTAAGGTGCTGGTATCCTTTTGTGCAGTGCTTTTTTGGTGATTTTTCGAAACCCTATAACTTTCACAATTTCGGGAGTTGGAAAGAGCTTTATCCACCGTTTTAAAGCCTATAATCTGTATATTAACACGAGCTTACGAAACTAGCAGAATTGGCAAGAAATAGCAAAAACTTGAAATGCTGACATCTGACAGACTGAATATAGACCAAAAATCTTTGAACATCGATTTCTCAAAACTGTAGAATCGGCCAAAATTTCTTCTTGTGTCATGATATGAATGACATATGGGCTGAGGGACATTTTTTGGATTTGGCTCAACAAGTCTCAGTACTCCAGAAAATACGGCAAATGCGCGATGACACGAAATTTCGCAACTTTTTATTCAGTTTTCTCACAACTGGAGATGTTTTAGCTCAAACCACAAAAAATGTTCTTCCGCAAATTTTCATTGAGCCAAAAATCACGGGAATCCAATGGGTAAAATTTGAGAAATCAATGTTCAAAACGAAATAATCGCAATTTTGCCAAAATGGTTTTTCGGCGAATTATCTAACTTAAAGCAACGAACTTCAGCGATTAGCGAATAGGTATCGATAAAATGCGCAATTGGACGGTGTATCGACTGAGTATAAATAAGCCGAAATTGTCTGCAAGATTTGGCAGTAATTTTGAAAAAACTGATTTCTTCAAAAATGGCCATTTTTTACCCCAAAAATCGTTTTTGGCTTATACTGCCTTAACCACTAGAGGTAGCTCAAAAGTTGTAAAAGCAGGAATGTTCATTTGGTGCCCTCTTTCCAGCCATAACAATCAATCCGGTGTATCGGCTACGTACTGAGAGAATAAGGGCAAAAACCAAAACTTTCTTATCTTTACACCTAAAAATCCGGAACTAGTCCTAGAATCTTAAAGAGCACGAAAATAATGTATTTGGAAAGTTTCATCCACTTTCATGAAAAAATTGAAACTTGTAGGGTCGAATTTACACAAAACGATACCAGCACCTTAAGGTGCTGGTTCGGGTTCGTGTATTTTTGGGCCTTAAAAGCGCAATTGTCGTTGAAATTCCTTCAAATTTGCTGTAATTACATTATTTAGCCTATAAAACATGTTAGAAAAGTCGCAGCTTGAAAATTTGAGTTTTGGAGAAATTAGCTTTATTCCGCCATAACTTGCACTGTGGCCACCCTACATGGATGAACTTATATTCATTCGAATCCTCTCACCAAGACCTACAACTTTGCTCTTGAGAGTATTCTTTGATTCCTTAAAGTTTAAGAGATGGTTTAAGGTTTAACAGCGAAAAATAATTTTCGAAGTCCAAAACCGGCCATTTTTCGAAAAATCAAATATTGCAAGATTTGGACAGCTTCAACAGCGCTGGTCCGTCGGCCAAGTATTGTCCATATTTGTAGTCCTAAAGGACATGCTATGTCCAACGGAGAGCTCTCTGCAGCTTCTCAGCATTGGCGCAGCAGCGAAAATGTGAAATTTCGAAAATCGCAACTAGATTGTTTTGAACACGGATTTCTCTCAGCTCATTCAATTCAATTCAAAAATGGCTTTACACACTACACACTTTTGAGACAATTGCCGAGAGCTATTTTTCATGGTTTTGCGTTTTGTCTCTCAGACTGAGAGAAATAAGCGTCCAAATTGAATATTGAGCTTCTTTGATCGATAAACAATTTTAGAAAAAATAGCCTTCGGAAAGACATCTTTTTGAAGCCTGAATTGGTCGCTTTTCGTTAGCTTTCCCACACTTCGAGAAATCCGTCTTCAGAAATTGAAAGCATGCTATTGCAAGTTGTTGTTCAAATTTCATGTTGTTCACGCCGGAGAATTGGAGATGAGACAGCTTATGCTGAAGTCTGACAAAATGTGTACAAATCTGCGCGCTCCAGTGAGCTCAATATACGTCAACTTACAAGTCCGGATATTGTCGGAATTCTGTGAAGCGAGATGGGATATTTTTATCAAATTTAAACTTTTTTAAAATTTCAAAAATTTTAAAATATCGGGTTTTCGGTGAATTTTTTCGGACCATTCAAGCTATTCAGCTCATTCCTTCAGAAAAATTTTCCCATCCGAAGACTCATCGATTGACACAAGAACGAAAAAAATCGGTTGAGAAATAGGCATGTTATTCCAAAACTTGGTTTTTCATTTTCTTTGAAGTTTGCCGCTTTTTACAGCTTTGACTGGTTATTACTCGCGACTCGCTCAACGGAAAAATTTTTCGATTAGATTTTCAGGACCGCCTAGGCGTCCGCTTTCACCTGATATGTGTCTTATTTCAAATATTGAACGTCGATTTTTTTTAAAAATATCACTTTTTGGCCAAAAATTTCGGCAAACCAAATTTCGCAAAAGTGAGTAAAAGTGACATAATCATAAAGTTCAAGCTGAGCTGAATCCAACGATATAAATGTTTTGTTGTTGCGACTTATATTGCGCCAGCAATGAATTTTTAAACAATATCCCTTATTTCAGCTGGTTTTGCTTAGTTTACACACTGCTTCAGTCAAATCACGGCGGCAACATCAAAGAGAGCCGAAAACGGTGCGAAACAATTCCCCAAAAACCGATATTTTAAAATTTTTGAAAATTTAGAAAATCTTAAATTTGATAAAAATATTCGTCTCGCTGCAAGGATTCCGAAAATATATGGTTTTATGGGGTTACGACGTGTATTTAGTTCACTGGAGGCCTTACAGATTTTGTACACACATTTTTGTGTCAGACTTTAGTTGTAACAAGCACATTCTAAGCTTTAAAATGATATAAACGTTATCGTTCAACTCCAAAAATTGAGCAAATTACAGTCTTTCAAAATTTGCTGCAAATAATTCGAACCAGTACCTTAAGCTACAATAGAACACGTCTAGTTTGTAGTAGTTGTGCGTAAATGATAATGTAGTTACCTCTAAAAAATTGTTGTTATACTTATACTAGAATCTGCTGAACCTCGGTGAGCTGACGAGAAGATACTTCCCATTGCAAGTCTCCTACAGATTGAGTAAAATTTAGCTAATTTTTCATTTTTATTCTTGAAATTTCTTGCAATGGAAGGAATTTGTATTGTTTTCGATGAGTGGAGCATGAAGGAGAATAAATTTGAAAATTTTGCAGAAAATATCGTTCCGTGACTCAAAAATTGGTGTGCAGTGTGGAGCACTACCCTAAAGCGCACCACTTTAAAACTGGAGTTCGGAGATAATCCATTGCTGATCAAAGAAAAGTACGGTATGGATCAAGAAGTACTCCTCCCAATTAAAGAAGAAAAAAGTTGCACACCACCAGGCCCCCGAAAAAATCGGGCACCCGGTGGGACTCGAAACCACGGTCTCCTGCTTAACGCGCAGATGCTCTAACCAACTGAGCCACGGGTGCTTCAGTGGATCATGACTCAAAATGCTTTGGGTCTGACTCATGAATGTAGCTATGTACCCGCGAAACAAGCTTAAGGGGGGGGGTCGCCAGGTACCAAATTTTGTAGTCACCGATTTTGCTCATTTTGGGTATAACATAGCCCCATATGTTCCAGGGTCAATCCAATCTAGAGATATTGCAGTTCAAATCTCTACAATTTAGTATGTACGTTAGTATGCCTCGCAGAGGGCTTCGAAGTCGCGTACAAGTGGGATGACAAGAGACTATGGCATGACAAATACATCAAATTAAAGCCTTTACCTTTAGGTATTTATTACCGCATAAATTACAGTGGCAACCTAAGCAACAAGCGAGACATGGCGATTGGACGATTTGGTAAAGCTTACATATTCCGGCTGTCATTTGCTTCAAACTTAACTCGCTCTAACTTTTCCATACTGCTTTATAGAGACTTGGTACAAGAAGATAAAATGTTCAGGACATCGAGAGCTTCAATTTGATATAAAATTTGGCTATATTTGAAAAAGTTGAAAATTTGACATTTTTTGCCCATAGCTGTCCGCCATGTTGTCGTAGTGTGTCACCATAGGCAAGCATAGGCTATTGGCATGAAACTTCACATAAGCGTAGATTTCATGCCAGTCTATTAGCATGCCAAATTTTATTGAGACACCTTAAGATTTGACTGACTTATGAAGCAGCAAACATGAAATTTTCGAAAAATGACGATTTCTGAGGAAAAATGGAATTTCTGCTACCAAAACTGTGAGTTACTGAAAAGGCCTAATCGGGATTGATTATATGCAAAATAAAGCTCTAACAAAATACTGTGCTAATATCTAAACGCGAAGTTTCTACACCAAAGGGTTAGTTCAGGACAAGACAAAACGTCCACTGACCTACACATTTGTAGAGCGATTTTGAGCAAAAATTGACTTCTCCGAGCTTTCAAATTTCTTATAAAAACCACGACTCTACGGAAAATAACTTCGTATAGATATTAGCAGCGCTTACATTTATCTAGTCCAGATTAGGTTTACAGCGAGTGGTAGTCGATTTGCTCTTACACAGCGCTCAAACTTGTGGTAGCAGAAAAATTTTCCTTTCTTTTGGCTCCCGCCGGAGGCGGAATCTTTGTATATAATGGGTGAAACTAAATTGCATGTAATAACAGAGGACCTTCAATTTTGCAACCTATGTTTAATGCACAACCCTAGCAGGATGTCTTTTTTTCGATGGGGGTGCGAGACCGAAAGATGGTATGAAAAACTTACTCCATAAGCTCTCACAATTTCAATGTTGAGGGTAAGATTTCTACATTTGTTTTGTTTTTCAAAACTTTATTTTCCAAATGTTTTGCAATGGGAGCGTTAGTTCTCGAATTTTTAAAAATCTATCGCTTGTTCCCCCCTCAGCTGTGATTTTCGTTTTGCAGACTTTAGATATGCAAATTAGATGAGCGCGCAAAAAGCAGTTAGTGTGAAAAAGCAAGACTGTGAATAGCTGCTCCTGATTATTTTAGTTTACAATGAGCCAATTTTAGCGTTTCGTTTAAACTTCACCAGTGTACCTTGTACCAGTGATTCGTTTTACTGTTTCTCTTAGTTTGTGATGTGTCGCATAAAAAAGTAGATGATTTTTTACAAATCTTATCCAAAGTGTGCAGGCAGAGAGTGTCTACACTGATTTCAAAAAGGGTTGAACCCTAAAAACCCCTGAAAGCGCTTGAATTTTAAATATTCTAAATATTTTAAATATTTAAATATTAAATATTATTTAAATATTCTAAAAGCAGCAATCACTCATATTTCATAAACTAATTTTTTGTAGGAATTAAGGAAAATTACTAATTACTAACAACTTAGGAATCTTATTTTCAGTACGTTGACCAAAAACCAAATTACATGATCACGCTCACGCACCACGGCGGAATTATTCCCCTTTCAGGGGTTACTTGTTCATTTTTCTATGTTTAACACATGTCGGGGTCACCTTTGGAGGGCTATTGTGAATGTTAGGAAAAGTTTTGCAACAAACGCACTTGTCGTATTTTGCGGACCCATGGGGCTACAAAATATGTGAAAATGAGAAAAATCGGAGATGGTCGAAAAATCGCGACCCCCCCCTTAAGGTACTGGTTTCCTTTCGGGTATTTTTGACTCATACGGCTTTAATCCTTTGTGTACATAGCTGAAACTTTCCAAATAACCTATTTCCGTGCTCTTTAACAATTTGGGGCCAATCCCGCATTTTGGTACAATATCCGCGAATTCGAAGCTTTCATCTTTGAAAAAATACATTGTATACATTATTAACTGGTGCTCGAGAAAGAAAAATGCATTAACAGTTACTTGTCCATTTGTGCCAGATAGGGGTAGGAATAGGTCCATCCAGTACACGTAACTTTAAACTTCTACTGGGTTGATGGCTTAATGTGGGTGGGAGCAGGTCCATCCACTATACTTAGCTACCTGCGAGGCTTGATTGCTGTAGTGGATGGTCCATTAGGGCCACTACAATGGCGGACGGGTTAGCTATCCTCTGGCTTGATGGATGTAGTGGAGGGTCCATTAGGGCCACTACAATGGCGGCCGGTCCACTAGGACCACTACAATGGCTGCCATTTGCTGGAGGGGGGGGGGAGCGGCCAAATCTGGCGGGTTGCTCTTTGGGGGGGGGGGGGGTGGGTAAGTGGCAAAGGTGTTGTACCACAGTTTCCTTTGGGGGGGGGGGGGGGGTTGGTAGGGGGTCTCCCCAATTTTTTGACCAAATTTAACCCCCCCCCAGATGTTTTTTACTTACTCTCCCCCAACTTTTGGCTACTACCCCTCCCCCCCGACCCCCCCCCAACGATTTTTGGACCCAAAAAGTTAGCTAAATTTGGTCGAAAAATCGAAATCTTCAAAAAATGTACCCAAATTTTTTCAGCTAAAAATGGCCCTTTTTGAACATAAAATCGACTATTTTCGACTTAAATCTAATGAAAAACCACTCGACAATTTTTTCAGAAAATTTTTGAAAAATTAGATGCCCAAAATCATTCGTTTTTTGTTTGTGCCACCCGTTTTTCGGTATTTGTCACCGGTTTTTAAAAATAACGTGTGGGGGGGGTATCTAACTCCTAAATATGTGGGACTGGGGGGCATAGTTTCCCTGGAACTTTGGGTCTCGGGGGGGGTAAATCTTGGCCGACCTCCGAAATGTGATGGGGGGTACCCCCCCCAAACCCCCCCCCCAGAATTCGGACCTCAGAAATTTCGAAAAATGGCCAAAACATGCAAAATTTTCTGTAATTTAGCCCTTTTTTCATCAAAATAAGGCTTGTTCTTAACGTTTTAGGTGTTTTTGCACCGTTTTAAAGCGATTTTAGGTCAAAATTTTAGAAAAATTTTTCAAAAAATGACCATTTTTCGACCAAATTTAGCTAACTTTTTGGGTCCAAAAATCGTTGGGGGGGGTTCGGGGGGGGGAGCCGAACGGGGGGGGCGGGTAAGTCAAAACCTCCGGGGGGGGGGTAAATTTGGTCAAAAATTTTGGGGGGGATACCCCCCCATAGGTGTAAGGTGGGGGGGTTGGGGGGGGTAGCCCCCCCCCTTCAAGCCTTTTTTCAACCCTCCCATAGGTGTACCACCTGTTTGGGTTGGGGGGGGAGTAGAAGGTCCAAATTTGGCTCGGGGGACCCCACCCAAATCCGAAATTTGGGGGGGGACCCCCCCCTAAACTGTACCCAAGTTTTTTTGGCTAAAAATGCTCCTTCTTCGATGTACAGTACATAAAACATACTCAAAAGCTTCTGGCGATAGTTTTCGTATGCGAAAATAGGGCTTGAAAATTGACAAATTTGTGCTAAAATATGCCTAAATTAGCCCAGATTGTGGTTTATAATTGCGTATATTACCTTTTAATTGCTATAAATAACCATCTTTAGCTCTTTATATGTGATTTATAGCCAGTTAAAGTGGCCAGCCATAGTTAAAATGAAGCAAAACAAGTTTACTGATTGTTTTTACGATTCATTTGCACGCTTAGTAGCAGTAATTAGAAAATTTGTACTGTCCTTTATTTTGTGAACTTTTGTCCTTTTTTTGTGAATTCGTTCACAAAAAAAGGACACGAAATTTTGCTATTATTTTCTCATCTGTAGGTGGAGGGCCACGATTTTACGTGTGAATATAAAGCAAGTCCCGGCGCACATGCATGCATAAACAATATTCCAATCGGGGCTGAAACCTGAAAGTTTTCAACAAAAAACTGATTTTTGTCCTTTTTTTTGTGAACCTTGCTATAATAAAATTTACCAGCCTAGGAAAAAGTAGGAATTTTCGGCCTCAAGTAGGAATCTGGAAAAAAGTAGGAAAAAAGTAGGAAAAGTGGGAACCGCACGAGCACTGCAACTTTTGTCTACCCCCCCCCAACGATTTTTGCTAAAGTTTGTTGAAAAATGGTCATTTTTTGAAAAAAATTTTCTACAATTTTCACCTAAAATCGCTTTAAAACCATAGTTTCCCCAGAGGGGGTGCTCCCCCCAACAAAATTTTCGACCAACTTTACCCCCCCGCCCCCCCCCAGATTTTTGGACTATATATCCCTCCCCCCACTTTTGGTTATATACCCCCCCGAACCGCCCCAGCACTTTTTGGGGTCAAAAGGTTAGCTAAATTTTGCTAAAAAATGGTCATTGTTTGAAAAATTTTTCTCAAATTTTGGCTTAAAATTGATTCAAAACGGTGTAAAAACGCCTAAAACAATAAAAACAAGCCTTGTTTCAACAAGAAACGCGTTAAAATACAGAAAATTTTGCGTTTTTAGGCCATTTTTTGAATTTTCTGAGGTCCGAATTTTGGGGAGGGTGTTCGGGGGAGGGTACTCACCATCACATTTTGGGGGTCGACCTCCAAATTTCAGAAGTTTATAATACCCCCCAACCAAAATTTCCAGGGAAACTATATATATATGTTTAAAACGCTGCAAAACACCTAAAACGTTAAGAACAAGTCTTATTTTGATTAAAAAGGGCTAAATTACAGAAAATCTTGCATGTTTTGGTCATTTTTCGAAATTTCTGAGGTCCGAATTCTGGGGGGGGGAGGTATCGGAGGTTGGCCAAGATTTACCCCCCCAGACCCAAAGTTCCAGGGAAACTACGGGGGGACCCCCATAGTTTCCTTAGGGGGGGGAGGTAGGGTGGGGTCAAAATTTTCAACCAACTTTACCCCCCCCCAGATTTTTTGACTATCCCTCCCCTCCCCGAACCCCCAAAAGTTAGCTAAATTTGGCCGAAAAATGTTCATTTTTTTGACAAGTTTTTCTAAAATTTTGACGTACAATCACTTTAAAACGGTGCAAAAACGCCTAAAACGTTAAACGCCAGCCTTTTGTTTCCCCCCGCCCCGGTAAACCTATGCTCCCCCCCCCCCCCCCCCCCACACGAATGTCAGACCCACCCCAAAATTACAAATTTTTGCATCCCCCCCCCACATTTTCAGACTTTTCGGTAACCGATTTTTCCCACCACCCCCCACCCCCCCCTAACACATCTATGGCCCTAATAATGCCCAATAATTGCATATTATCTTAACCCCCAACCAAAGCAAAAACTTCGGGGCGTATAAGTCGAACTATCTAAGGGGGGGAGGGAGGGGGTTACTTCGTATAAAATGTTGAGAACCAGCTCATTCACTAGCACACCTAATTTTGTTAAAAATTTGGGGAACGATCCTCCCCACCCCCGACCCCCCCTCCCCACCCACCCCACAACCCCCCCCCCCTCGCAATATGACCGTCAACCACCATTCTAGTCGAACTGATGTAATGTAGCCTCCACTACATTCACGAAAGTAATATGTCCGCCATCCGCCATTGTAGTGGACCTACTGTACCCTCCACTCCACTACATCCACGAAAGTAATATGGCCGCCGTCCGCCATTGTAGTGGTCCTGATGTAGCCTCCACTACATCCACGAAAGTAATATGGCCGCCATCCGCCATTATAGTGGACCTCATGTAGCCTCCACTACATCCATTAAACTAATGTACCTTAGCTACGTGTAGTGGATGGACCTGTTTACACCCACTGTCTCGGACACTTTCGTATTAAAACTAAATGGATGGATGGACATGTACTGGCACACCCACACTCACATAGCATTTTGAAATTTTTCGAGCACCACTACTAACTAATCCTTTACAAAAATCGAGCACATTTCATCTTTTCATTGTCCATTATTGTGCTCGAATTATCCACTATTATGCTCGAAATCAATTTACACTTTTCCTTCGAATTCGCGGATAAACTACCCGCATTTTTAGATGAAAAGATAGGAAATTTTTGGTTTTTGCCACTATTCTCTCAGTAAGTAGGCGATACACCGGATTGGTTGTTATGGCTGGAAAGAGGGCACCAAAATGAACATTTTTGCTTTTACAACCTTTGAGCTATCTCCAGTGATTAAGTCAGTATAAGCAAAAAACGATTTTTGGGGTCAAAAAATGGCCATTTTCGAGGAAATCAGTTTTTCAAAATTACTGCCAAATCTTACGGATAATTTTGGTCCAATTATACCCAATCGATACACAGTCTAATTTCACATCTTATCAATGCTTATTCGCTTGAGTTCATTGCTTTAAGCTGGAGATTTGGTCGAAAAACCATTTTGGCAAAAAAGCGATTATATATTTTGTTTTAAACATCGATTTCTCAAAAACTACTCGACGGATTCCGGAGTTTTTTGGCAGAGTGGAAATTTGCACTTGCGCGGAGGGACGTTTTTCTTAGTTTTGGGTAAAACTTACCGAGTAGCAAGAAAACTCAATGCGAAGTTGCGAAATTTCGTGTTACCGTGCATTTGGTGGATTTTCTCGACTATTAAGACCTGCTGTGCCAAATCCAAAAAAAACGTCCCTCGGCCCATATGTCCTTCATATCATGGTACAAACAGAACATTTGGCCGATTCTACAGTTTTGAGAAATCCATGTTAAAATATTTTTGGTCTTGTATTCATCCTGCCAGATGTCAGTATGTCAGAAAAGTTTCGCTATGTTTTTGCTAATTTTGCTAGTTTCGTAAGCTCGTGCGAATGTCCTGGTTATAAGCTTTAAAACGATGCATTAAACTCTTCCCAACTCCCAAAATTGCTAAAGTTGTAGTGTTTTAAAAAATCACCACAAAAGCACTGCACAAAAGGATACCAGCACCTTAAGTTGAAGCCCACCAAAAACAAAGTTTGACTCTGTGAAAGTTTCCTAGTAAAGCTACGGAAGATGGAAAAGGAACCACAGTTCAGCCAAGAATGCTTTCGCTAAATCTTTGGCTCCAGTTTTATGGAGAAGATGCTTTATCACAAATATACATATACTATACTCATCTTTTCCATAAGTATTGGTCAATGTCAACGTATGCATACCTAGAAGGCTGGCAATGCTGAGTAAGGCACAGAAGAAAAGCTTCGCCATAATGGAAAGAAGTATCAGAGATTACTAGAGTTACCAAAATTCAATTCAGCCTGAAATAACAAGTTTGCAGAAATTATAAACGTATAAATAAGAAAACGTTTGTACTAATATGACAAGTTCTCGGATGAAATCAAATAGTGATCATTACCTCAACAAGTTTTCACAGCAAATGGCTTATTCTTTTTTATTTATACTTTGGTAACTTATAATAATGCTAATAGTTGGTTCAACCAAACAAAACCGCATTTCTGAACTAAAACTAGACTGAAAATCAGCTGAAACAGCATGATTATAGTTCTGGGAACAAAAAAAGGTTGGGGCGAAATCAGCGGAATCCGCTTCCAACCGGCAGTTTTCCAGGAGCAATAAAATAAGAAAAAGTAAGTCAAAGTAAAAAAAATTCGGAGCTCCAAAGGAGCTCGAACCCACAACATTTCGCGATCTAGGCGAATTCTCTGCCAGCTGAGCAACCAAGGCATAGTGGCGTATCGTTGCATTTCCATAACTTCAACACAAAGTTATGCTTAACTGTAATGCTGAACATGGAGCTGGTAAGACAGAACCGTCTAAACTTCAGCTGTTTCTAAGTGGTAGCAGTAAACAATTCTACGTATTAAATAGTTTTGGTAGCGCGGTAGTGTCATCCATTCAAAAAATATTAATTAGTTTGATATGTTATGTTTAATGATTCTTTATGAAACTGGCTGCCTTTTGCAGTCAGCCAACTTTTTCGTGACTTCGGTCTGTTCTCACGGACGTACTTCAGTGTTTGCTGCTTTTGATAGGGCATGGGGGGCATAGGTTTACACGGGGGGGTCAGTGAGGTCCAAGCCCCCCCCCCCCCGCCGTCGGGAACTAGGGGTAACGAAAAAATGGCAAAGGGGTAAGCAAAAATAACCGGAAAAATTAGTTTTTTACACTAAATTTACAAGGCTTTGCCGAAATTATTTAACTAAAATGTTTAATGTTTGTGAAAAATCGAATAACATTTTGAAATTTTGAAATTGAAGATTTTTTGCACATTTTAATAAAAAATTGCAAAGCTTAATAAAATTAGCGTCAGTTTTTCAAAAGATTTTACAAGTTTATTCTTGAGGTACAAGCTCCCCCTGAAAATTTTAGTTCAAGGTACAAGACCCCTCAAAATGTTTTGGGGAAAAGGACCCGACCCTATTTGACTGTATGCTCACGAGTACAATTTGCGGTTTCGAGGAGCAATACCATAGTTGACTAAGTCTAGTTCCATGTCAGCACACAAGTAGCCTCGTTTATGTAGTTCTGCCTTTCCCTTTCTTTCCTCGTTTGTTTAAGTCAAAATTTTGCAGGTAAAGTTTGATTCCAATTTTTATTGTTTCCTTTCTTACTCCTCGCATTTAACTTATTTTCTGTGTAGTTCTTTATGCTCTGATGCTATCTGCTCGAGTACTCGCCGAAATGCTGACCCAGGTACTGGACTTCTAGACTCAGGACGTAGCCAAGTACCCAGCGATGGGTACCGCTCCGTCGTCGTCAGGAAATAGTCGTCAAGCTGGTATTAATTGACGTAGCGGCGGATGACCATGCCACAGGTTTATACTATCCGGAGGACTATTTTGGTGTGGAACCTCCAGATGGAATGTTAGTGCAACATGCACGCGCTATCCTATATTTAGCTGATTCAATGTGGCAGTCCGGTCGAGAAAGATGGAGGTCCCACTGCACTGCATAAGAAGAATCGGATTATGTGTGGAAAAGACTTTGCCGACATCACTTCTGGCTCATTGGCCTGGGTGCAATCCGTATGACGACTTGGGTTCTACCTTTATTCAATGAACCAAGGAAAATCAATTAGAAGCGTCCACCATCAACCAGCGAATGGTGCGCCAGAAGCTTCAACTCGCCTCCTATCAATACATTTCTTCGTGAATACTTATTGTAACATTCAAATCTACGTCACCTGGTATCGATTGAAGCCGGTGTTGTTTCGCCAAGGGGTGGAGGACTAATGGTAAATGTTCCGACAATGGTCAGGGGTATCGACTTAGCAGTTTCCAATACATCATTTTATATTTTGACCTCAATTAAATTCAACGCACAGTGGAATCCTGGACTGCAGACTTCGACCAGCTGTAAAAGAGTTTTGGGCGTTTTTTACGTGTCTACGTTTCATCAATGGCGCCACAAAATTAGCTGGTCCGGCCGGCCGGCCTCCACAAATAGCCGATTCAATCAATTTTCACAACAACATGCGAACAAGCTAGATTTAACTGAATGCACGCGGATGAGGATGTGCTCCTGCTTCCCGCAGACATACGACCATCCATGCACTGCTTCAACTTGAGTCCGCACTACTACGATGACAATCTTCACCTCTCCCACAATGGTGGCACGCATTCTACGGAAGGAATGGCGCAAATATAGTCCGGCGTTGGCTCTCTGCTACCAGAAATACAGTAGTCTCCTGTATCAAGTCAAATTTGACAAAGATTTGAAGAAAGCGGAAAGGCAACGCCGAAACGTTCCAATCCACAGCCATCGCCGACTGGGTTCATTTCAGCTGAAATGCGTGGAGTTCTTGAAATATTATGAATAAATTACATATTTCTACATAAACTTGAAATATCTTCTACGTAAACAATCAAGTTCAATTTTCATATGTTTTCATATGAAAATCCTTCATTTGAAGATTAATAATGCTGTCATTCATAATGGATGGCGGAACCTTATGAATACCGTCGCTTTTTGGCGTTCGGGGACATTTTACTGTTTTATATGTGGGCATTAATTCTTTGTAAAGCGCATATTATATGTGCTTAACATCACGTATGAATGGAGTTGATCGCCAGGGGACGAAACGACGTTTCTTTATTAAAAATGGGTGGTCAATCTCAAAACAAAATAACCTGATTGTAAGCCCCTGATGAGTCCCACAATAAGGTCAGTAGGGCATAACAAGGCGGTCCGTATATGCGATCACAGTGCACAATGATACTATATGTCACAGCTGTATAGGCGTGCAAGTCAATCGTTTTTGTCAACGTTAACTTGTAACGGTAACTCACTGTTTTAAAAACTGACAATGATATTCTCACTTCACACTCTCCTAGAATTATGCAAACTGCACTCTTTCAAAGCTACTAATCTCGTTTCTATTTTCGCTATAGAGTCAAACCTCGGATCTACTCGAGTGCAGTCAGGCGTGCTACCACTACACGACTGAGCCAGTAGGGACGTTTTTGAAAGCGACGAATCTTGAGGAATTTTATCGGGTCTTGTCTCGATTACCCCCCAGTACTCAAAATCTTTAAAACTTGACCAAATGAGCTAAAATTTGGTGTGGGTGTTTTCGACCACGCTGAGTTCAAATATCGCAAAAATTTTCGATTTCGCGAAATTCGAAATTTTTCGATTTCTAAAGGGGGACCAAGGAAAACCGAAAAATTTTTTGTCTTCGATTTTGCTGAAAAGATGTACATAAAGGTTGTCGGGGTAGTAGAACACGAATCTGAAGTCCGTTTTTCGATTCAGCTTTCCGTTACCTCAGTATAAGCTAAAGATTTAAGCTTAAGATGTAAGCTTATACTGAGCGAACGAAAAACGGAATCGAAAAACGGACTTCAGATTCGTGTTCTACGACCCGGAAAACCCCTATATACATCTTTTCAGCAAAATCGAAGACAAAAATTTTTCGGTTTTCCTTGGTCCCCCCTTAGAAATCGAAAAATTTCTAATTTCGCGAAATCGAAAAATTTTACGATATTTGAACTCAGCGTGGTCGAAAACATACCCACACCAAATTTTAGCTCATTTGGTCAAGTTTTAAGGATTTTGAGTACTGGGGGGGGGTAATCGAGACAAGACCCATTTTATCTCGCCTAAAGGTGAGATAGCCGTTTCGTTGCAAATATAAACAAGATTACCACTAAAACGTGAACTATTCTGCCGTTGAGCCATACAGGTATATCATCAATTAATGAAAACACCTGGATTCAGTATTTTGAAGATTTAGTTTCGTTGTTGATAGCAGATTGCGCCAAAGATAAAAGTGTCACGATATCATTGCGGTTTAATGTTTTTGAGGTAGCAAGTTGCAAAGTAGAAGCCATCAATTTTCAGCTTGTAGCAAAAAGTCAGCTACAGTTATCAGGAGATTATTCGATTATGTACTATAAAAAACTAAACAGGTTTTTCCTGCTGCGCCTCGGCGCAGTAGGTCTACTATAATCGGTTTTGAAATAACATTTTCACACAGGCAGTGTTATTTATAAGGTGTTATATAAAATACACATGTTTGCGTTCGTCAGTACTAGCTCAATCATCACAGATTTTATGCAAATTAGGTTTTAACGTAATTTCATGCAGGTTTCTCTTGGAATATAATTGATGTAAACGCTAATTTACAGGTTACGTACAGGCTACTGATGCACGCGTAATATTTATTTCGCCGAAGGCGAAACATATTGTGTAACGGGTGGTCCCGCTTCTGAACTGAAAATTGTCTCCTACCAGGAGTAATGCCTATGTTTAGCATGTAAATTTAGCTGGGCCCTTTTTTACTTCAGGTGCATGGTTGAAATGTGTTAATGAATAAAATTCACAGAAGGAATGAAGTTGTTGGAATAATACCTGCTAATTAGATTTAAAAATTAGCTTCTTTAGGAAGTTTGGTTTTTCTGCAGGAAGGCATAAATAAATATTTCTTTTGCTTTGTACAAAATCTTTCGCTTGCCCCCTTGACAAAATTCAAAATCAAACACTACTTTTTCCACATGCAAATTATGCAAATGAGATGGCGTATAATATTTAATCATTTGTTAGAAATTTATAATAGAATCATGAATCGTGATAATACCACCTGGGCCTGACTTAGGTCACTGTAAGCCTGAACAATAAATCATTTTTTGAAAATCCTATTTGACGATGGGTTTGCTTTTTAACATCTATTAGCAAAGTAGGCATAACGCATTGGGTCAGTAAGGATATTTGCTCACTTTGCTCCTATTCTTACCCATTATTTACTCACTTTGCTCCTATTCTTACCCATTATTTACTGTCTAATGTTTCGAACGACTGGTAATAACTACATACTGAACTAGCGGCCAAATAGCTTGCAATTGTTCAAGGAGATTGGCTCGCAGCAGGTCCATTGTTACGATCCCGTAACCATTTGTCACCCCAAAACTTTAGCACTAAACACAGCCAGTTTTGCACAAGACTATTGCTTGTTCTAACTGTATGCTTTGGAAAGACAAAGAACCTATTCCTATACCACTGAATTTTGAACCAAAATAAAATTTGCTAGTCTTCACCTCACTCTTGCACTCTACGCTAAATCAATTTTGCTAAGAAAATAAAAACATGAACATCGCGCTGTGAATCGATCTCTGGTTATTGCGGCGACTGACTAATGTCTTAACCACTGTGCTTTTACAACTCTGTCATTCATTTCTCAGCAGATTAATGTTCGGTGTCTTGGGTAAAATTAGGGAAGCAGGCTCATTTAAATTAACTGAGGGCAAAGCTTAAGTTTCTAATGTAGAAATTGTAGTTTGGCTTTTGCCAATGCGCTACTACTAAACTCAATCGGATTCAATTTTTGTTACTGTTTAATGTAAACATGAGCCTCCTCTAATCGATAATGTATGCGGAGTATTCCAGAAACAAATAACGCCAGAGCGTACTGCTACATTTGGAAGATTTATGTGATAAAAGTCGATAAAACCTCAGAAACCAATTCAGATCGGATTCTTCTGCAAGGGTACAGGTTTACTTTGACCGATTTCTGCTGACTTTAAAAGACTAAACATGCTAGCCCATGTGTGGACGATAGGAGAATGTGAAGACAATAACAACACCGTACAAGCATTACATGCTACAACACCGGGGAATATATTCCGCTCCAGCAGAATAAAGATCTGAGCATGTTCAAAGTTTAATCTTAGCATTTATGCTCAGCACTGCTCTCATTAGCACTGCACGTTTTTGTGGAGAGCGGGTTCAGCTAATGATCTATCGTAAAGGTATGTAGATTATGAAATTTAATTTTTGGACGAAAAAGGAAATTTCAGGTGTTAATTTGGACGTGCTTAGGAACCGTGTCAAAAAGTTTGGCTAAAGTTTGTCGTGAACACGATGTGACTCGTGTAGAAATGGGGTAAGCCGTCTGCCGTCTGTTTTGAGCGTCGTCCTCTAAAAGTATTATTATATGTGTGGAAATAGTTTGATTGAAAATGATGAAAGATTTTTAAGAGTGAGTTGTAAGTATTTATATTGAAAGCGTGTTGTGCGAAATTTATGTGTGAAAGTCTTTTGCTTGAGTTTTGTGTGCCTATGTGTAAATTACGTATATGTGTGTCAGCCAGCCTAGCCAATAGGTGGCGCTGTTGAGACGTCTATTTTTGCGAGATGCCTCTCCCAGCATCTAGTCTGTCAAGGGGGTCTCAAATTGGACCAATCAAATTCTTCCACGCTGGCAAAAACTAGTTCTCCTTTAGACTTTTCAAAATCTATTCAGTCTAGTGTTTTCTTTCAAACTGTGCGGTCGTGTGTATTTTTGCGCTCCTCCCTATTGGCCCTATTATTTGCTGTGCTTTATTCTTCTTATTAAAAACTTAAAGTGGGTACCACTTTAGGTTATTGTGAGCTCGAGGGTGACCCTGTAGAGCCACTTATTTATTATTATTATTCTATTTTGGTAGTGGGTTAATTAATTTGTTCTCTTTCCTTAGAAGCTTATCTCTTTTTACTCTCTCTTCTTAAATTTATATGAAGTTTCTTAAAATCATTTTCAAGGTTTAGGTTTTCTCTTAGAAGTTTAGTTCATCTACAGTTGGTTTATTGTGGTATCTTTGTTCGATAGAATTTGTGTGTACTCTGTATCTTATTCTCTATTGTTGGTTCTTCTATTTAGTTAGGCAATTCTCTACACTGTTGTTTATCCTAAATTTTGTACGCATATTTCGGGGTTCGCCCCTTGTCAAGCACATATTTTTACAGTAAATGTGGTCTCTTTTTGGGCCATTTTAGGGTGTCATTTTAGTTTAGGTTTTTGTATTAGAATTGTATATTCGGTAAGTAGGGCTTTTCTAAGGTTATTTGGGTAGGTAGTTAGTTCTTTTTAAGCATGTACTTTTCAGCAAATTTGGGGTAGTTCATTTCTTACTTGAGTCTGTGCTCTTCATCGGTGGTTAAACTCCATTCGGTAGGATTCACTTAGGCTTATTTGGCGAGGTTAGTTGGGTCGACTGGAACTACATCTCCTCCAGGTTCGACGTTACCCTTGTGCACAGTTTCCCACTCGTAAAGTTTGGTTGTTCGTACACTTCCAACTTTACAGTGATTGGTTTCGAAGGTTTTGTACACAATTCTGTCATCAAAGAAAGCTAGTGTTTTAACAGTCGGTCTGTTCTTAACAGAAGTCGATTCTCGGTCTAAAGACCCGTGTTTGAAAGCAAGCGAACATGAGTAGCATGTAGGCATTGCGGAGAAAAGCCTAGTGTCTGATCTGAATTCAGAACGAATTCCTTGAAAACAGCATGTTTCCGGTCAACTGACGCTGATTTGGCTGCAAGCCATCTTTGGAGGCCCAAGTCAGAAATGGAAAAATGTAACGCCTTTCCCTTAACCATATTCGGGCATAACTTTTCGAGAGCCGAAGAAGGCTCGAGAGACAGTGCCAGCGGCATGTCAGGAAATGTGACTGAAAATTTGAGAATATGAAAAGGCTGTTCAACGTGACCAACAGCGGGTGAAGCCGCGTACGCCGGCACAGACTGAGAATCAGCTGAAATAGAGCGCGAGCGGGCACGACGAGGAGGCGTGATAGCTCAGCTCTCATTCGTGCTAGTGCGGCTCCCAGAGCGGCGAGAGACGGCGGGGGCGTCCGACTCTCCGTCCGAAGAAGAATAGCGCGGAGAGCGTGAACGCCGCGACGACACGGAAGGGCAGCGTTTTCGAGGCATAATAAACACCAAAAAAGAAAACCAAGCCCTACACAGAGCCCACAGCAAGCCAAGACTGAACCACACCGTATAGGACAAGTGCAAATATAGCACATGGCCGAAACGGAGCAGTCGCTTGGCGAAACTGCAGGGGGCTCTGTGCTGAGCTTGGGCCAATGTGAGCAAAAAGGCGAGTACTCACTATGAGAGAGCAAGTGAGTGAGCTTAATTTGCATAAAATGCATAATTGTTCGAGTGGTCACGTGAGCCATGTGAAACCTGTTGTGTTTGCGTCATTATTGGTGATGCACTGAAAAACCTTTACCTAACTTTTAATACGTATTTACTGAAATAACTGAAATGCTAACATAAAGTTGTTACTAACAGAATGCAAAATGATAGGAGAAAAAAGAACCATGTAAATTTCATGTATATATGTTCAAAAGAAAACGTCTAAGTGCAATGTAAATTTCATCGTGTATACAATTTTGTTTTCGAAACGGTTCCCGACAATGAGGTACATTGATTATTGTCAGAATATGCTTTCTCACAGGGGCCCCTTTGGTTTCAGTAAAAAGTATCCATATTTCACGTATATAATATGCAAATCAAGTTATGCTACGTGGCGTTAGTTGCACGGTTAGTGACGCCATGAGAAAGCAGCATCATGCCACAATGCATCCTATTCAACCAAAATGCAAATACAAAAGTTGAAGTTCGACCTTTTGAAAGTCGTCTATTACCATCTATATGATAAATATCACTATTGAAAATCTCCACAGAAAGTGAAGATATAGTAAATAGGGCTTTGAAACAAATCTGAACCGAACCTGGCTTATGTTTGTTTGTTTGAAACGTGTTTGTTTGACTATACGTGAAAAAAGGCCCGCTAATTAGAATAAGCGTGATATATAGGCTTAAGATTTCTGCAGTTTTGCATCAATTTATTCTGATAATTTCCTTGAACTTTTCCGTACATATAAATAATGACAAGCAGATTCGCATGAATGGGTTGCCGCTGTCATTTTTCTCTGAATGAAGGACACTTCTCAATTTGGGTACGGCTTCGCGTGTTGGCCCTAGCACAACTTTTTATCTACTCAACCAGGGGCCTATTTCATAAAACTACATTAGTTACATTACATTTCCTACATTAAGATGTAGCCACATTACATTTGCTACATTTTTGGGTTTCATAAAACAAATGCAACTTTTACAATGTAATGTGACTACATTACATTTGGGAAATTCCTTTTGACGTCATTTTATCACGTTTTACATTTGTGTTGCTACAATGTAACTACATTGTAGCTACATTGCAATTGCATTGTAAGAACATTGTAATTACATTGTAGTTACATTGTAAGTACATTGTAGCTACATTGTAGTTACATTGAAATACATTTTATTTCTGACCACGTAATGTATTATTTACAACAGCTACATATTTCTAAATAAAATAATATAGCTATTAGTTCGCACAGCAAACAATGTATAGCTAAATTACATAAATGAAATAAACAAATACGTATATAAATAAATGAATCTAAATTATCGAAAGTTTCACTAATTTTCAGAACATACAGACTGTACAGATTTTCTAATAAAGTGCCATTGTGTGTAATGTATAGCTTTCTAAAGTTTTCTTTGCAATCGTAAAGTTGGTACATAGCTTAAAAGTCTTTTATTGAAGATTTTAACGAGAAAAAGCCCACTTTATCGTGGTCTTGACCATTGTCAAAAATGTAGTTACATTTTGACTGTGTGGGATATTACTCACTGAGCAACTGATTGTTAGCTGCGCAAGAGCGCAGCGGCGTAATAAAGTTGTCGCTATCTTCATATTTGAAGCATAGTAGTGCGCCTAGTTTCATGAAATTACTCAATAGTAAATGATTTTGAAATTACTCTATTTGAAATGATAAAGGTGATTTCTTTCTGGACTAGCTACGGCGGTAGCTTTACAAGTATAAAAGGAAGTGCAAACTAGAATTTCGTCAGTGTATAGTTCGTCACTAGACTGGAGTGGGCGGGGATTTCGCTGAGTAGGTCTCTGGGGTTTGATTAGTGGTTCCCGTTTGGGCTCTTTGTGACTGTGTTTTTGGGTTGTTTACGTCTCTCGTATGTTTGTGAAGTGTTTTGCTGAGTTTTTGGTCCGGGTCTTAAAGTGTCGAAATATATATATATTTGAATTGAAAAGTAAAGTCATATGGTGGTTTTCTATTTTAATAAGGTAAATTAGAACGGTCGTCTAGGTTAACTTGGGGACTTACTCACATTAGTTCTCTCATGTATTCTCTAGACTCGTTCTCACTTTCTTAGGCCTAGGTGTCACACACCGAACACGTACTTGCAATCAGTTACTGAGTCCTATTTAGTATTTTATCCAATGAGGTTATACTGTATTCCTACAAAACGTGGCGACCGTTAGTTTTCGGTAGATACCCAGTGCCTTAGAATTTTGTGAGCGAAAAGAGAAATTTTTGGAGTATACGAGAGGCGTGAACCACAAAAGGCCCATCTTTGGGGGTTACCATTATATATCATCGGACCGGTCGAATGACGGACTCCGAATGAGGGACTCCCATGGCGAATGACGGACCGGTCGAATGAGGGACTCCCATGGCTTCCAAACAACATATTCCCAAATCGGGGGGCCGTGGTAGGGGGTCCCTTCCCCAACGCCGGTCCGGGGGGAACAGTCCCAGGGATTGGGAGGGGTATCCCCCAAACAGTTGGGGGCGTCTGGGTCTACCGGTCCGTCTCTGTCTTCTGGTCCCCAGTATGGCAGCCATCTGCAGAAAACTTTTGGGGGCTTGCGTCGCGGTCCCAACCTGGGGCTACCCGTCCCCAGGTCTCGCAGTCTGTGGGTTCTCAGCCCCCTACGTCACAGTAGTTCCCCAGATTTTTCAAGATGTTAATCCCTCCGAAAATCCAATTTCCACCAGGAAAACTACTGCGAAATCATTGTCTGGTGGGCCGATTTTGCAGCAACCCCCAGAAACTATTCAGGAGGAGCCAATTATGACTTCTGGTTCTCAGTTTTATACTTTTGATAATTTTGTTGAAATTGAGGAGTCCGACTCTCATGACGACCAAAATTCGGGAGGACCCGTTCGTTTTGGTGAAAAAGACCGAGAATATTCTCCGAATCAAAAGTCTGAAATTGATTTGATCCAATTGGAGAGACAGGAACCCCCTTGGTCTCTGGGAATCCTGCAGCCCCGGCCCCACCCCAATTTTTAGCTAATAGCATGGGGGGACTCCGGCCAACATCAAATGGGAGGGCGCCGGCTCCGTCCTCTGCCATGCGTTATGTGCCCTCCACGTCTGTTTCTACTTCAGCACTGGGCTATTTTTATGCATCGCTATCTCAGGGTCAGGTGGGGCAATCCACTTTGATGGTTTCAAGCTTGGAAAATTCAGGTCAGGGGGACCCACTAAATTCCGGTCAAAATGCGGGCTGTGTCCGGCTTCCACCGCCTGCTCAGTATCCTCAAGGTACGTATCAGCCAGTGTTTTACCCTATGCAGTCGCAAGTCAGTCCAAATGTGGAAATTTCACACCAATCACAATATTCTGCTCAGACGACCAATCAACAGCAGGTGTCCCCTCAACAGGCACAATATACGTACATTGTGCAAAATTTCCAATCTGTGCCGTCCTCGGCACAGCAATTTTTTCCCATTTCTGATGCTCATGGGAACCCAATGTACGTATACAATTCTTCGCAACAAGTGCCTCTGGGAACGCCCTCCCCAGCTCAGCAAGGTGTTTGTACGTACGTACCACATTCGAGTACTCCAGCAAATGGTCCAGCTGGTTCAGGGGCGAGTCAGACGGTGGAAGCCACCCCACAGCCAGGTAATATTTCTGATTTTGTATATGGTAATTCGCGGGTGGCTTTAAAACCCCCACTTCCACGAAATCAGTGGGGCGCCCTCCCGGGTTTTTTTGTGACTCAGCCAGTGGAGAAACGTGGTTTTTGTCCAAAAGGGGGACAAGTGTCAGCTGCATGTCATCAAGCACCGCCAACAATGGAGTCCACATATGCTTTAGCTGTAAATCATGACCCACGGTTATTTCATACGTATATTGAAATTCTCCGGGACGTTCCCAGATTTGATCCTGAATCCGTCTACCTTGAGGATTGGTTACCCCAGTTTGTGTTTGCTGCTGAAAATTACCAAATTCCTCAAGAGCATTGGGCTCGACGTTTGTACAGTAAACTGGAAGGAAAAGCCCAGATATATGCTTCTCGAACCGGTTTTTCTATGATTGATTCCTATGAAAATATCTTGAAGCTATTGAAGACCCAGTTTCCGAAGCCCCAACTTTCTTATCAGCAGAAATATATAGCAAGCATAACAAAAAAAATCACCCGAAATTTTAACAAAAAAAAATCACCCCACCCTGAGTCACAGGAAAGTCGCAGAGACCCAATTTTTTGCATGGTGATAGCCACACATCTCGACATTACAGCCTGTGAGTTTGAGCCCCTAGGCCCTCTCCATGCGTTCAGGGCAGACCTTTAAGTGAGGGTACCCAAAAGTGACCTCAAAAACGTTCATGACCGAAGTTCGAATTTCGGCTGCTATTTGCTAAAGGAAAACTCTCTAGGCAACCCATATTGTGTATGTGACATGTCCTGACTGTGGGCTATCGATACATATATAGAAGTTCCCAGTCGGACCTCTGAGCCGTCCTGGGGTGGGTGATTTTTTTTTGTTAAAATTTTAACAAATAAAAAATCATTTTTATGTTTCGTTACTGAAGTCAGAACAGCAGCTAGAGCAAAACTAACGTCAAAATCGAGCTCAGCGACCTCGAAAACCCTTATATACGTTGTTTTTGAGGTTACCTGACACTTCTGGGAGTCCAACCTGGTAACCAGCCAGGCCTGGACCGTCCGATGGTAAACGTGATCCCAGAAGTCAGTATTAGCCCATAGTTACCTAAAAACTAATGCCAGATTTGAATTCAGCGCCCTCGAAAACCCCCTAGGCCATGTTTATAGCCACTTCGGACTGTCCAGTTGGTACCTGGAGGGTCCGGATGGGTCCGGCAGGGGTCACGTGACCGTGGGTCATACCCCAGCAACATACGAAATTCTGAGTTTCTCTGCCAAAATGCCTGGAAATAGGTTATAATCACTCACAAACACGAAAAAACAACGTTTTAGCCTTTAAAACGGCACTTTAGAGCCACCAGACTTCATACTGGACGCTGTCGGGGGCCATCAGTGACCACTAAGACTTCGGCGGGGTCAGTTGCCTTAGTTGGAGCACTAGGTTAGCGGTTTGGGGTTCTAAATACGTTATTTAGTGCGCTCTATCCAAAACTGATGAGAAAAAGTTGCTAGCTGCTCTCTGGGATCCGATCCGCCACTGATTTTTTTTTGTTAACGGGTGATTTTTTATTTGTTAAACCTTTAACAAAAAAAATCACACATTTTCGTCCACTGCTACTTACTGGTAGGTCGTAGAGCAACGAAACCGGGGTGGTTTTAAAGCTTAGCCCAAGACCTATCCGTGGGTCCTCAAAGTAATCGATTTGGTTTAGTTTTGCGAAAGTTCCAGCCAAAAAACCGAATTTTGATATTTTTTGTTAAGCTTGCTATACAGCGTTTGTTAACCGATTCCAACGTCCCGGAGAATATATACGTACGTATATCTCTTACAAGCATTAGCATTGGATATTTGGAACGACCTGAATGACCGGGAAAAGGACTGTGTGCAACAGGTGTAGGTGATGACAAATATGCGGCGTCGCTTGTCCCCCTGGGGGCCTAATGGGAAACCCTCCATGGAGGACATTTTGCGGGTCATAGACAAATAAACAGAAGACGTCCTCTCTTACAATCCTCCGGTCTTTCATGTTGCGTCTTTAGAGAAAGCAGAACCACGTGGGGGCTTTCCTGACCCTCTAGAAAACCTTCGTAAAGAGCTTCAAGATTTACGTTCTTTGTGGAAAAAAGAGATTCAGTACCTCGGTCTGAGGATACACGTAAGGGAAAGTGTTTTCACTGCGGCAGGAGAGGCATGACCCAAATAATTGCTGGGATACGTATCCGCCTCACCCAGGGGAAGGGTCCCTGCGCACCTCAAACAGGCATCATGTGGGGTACCTTGAATCTGGCCCTTCTATTCCCGAATTTTCTATTTGCGATGTGAACTCTTCTGACGATTCAATATCAGATCGTAGCGGTGAGTTTATTTCTACGACTCAGACAAAGTCCCTTATGCTATCTGCTATCCAGTTACATATGTGCAATTCGATGCGAAAAAATGCAGATACTTGCCGGCAACAAATTTCTGAATTTATCGCGGATACATGACCAGATAAATTTGATCGTAAAGAGATTTTGAGTACCGAGCCAGTGGTGCCTGGTTTGGGGTGTGAAGGCGGCCCTCCCACTTCAGGGGGCTCTGAACATTCTACTCTGCTTTTTCGGGACGCTTATTCCCCTCCACCGGCTGTGACTTTTTCAGAACAGACTGCGGGACCCACACAGCTTCAGCAGCAGGGTGCGGTGGGTGACGCTACCTCTGTTGTTGGGGCTGGTGGGGACACTTTGGGTGTGCGGCCGATCCACCACCTAGATCTGCACCGGCAGGCGTGGGGGTTCTAGAAAAGCCACTATATTATTTACTGGCTACTTCCATCTTCACTTTTGTGTGTTTTCTGACATTTTTCTTGACAACAACGTCTTTTTCTCTTGCCTTTCGGCCGACAGGGGATCCACCTCAAAAAGAGAGGGTACTCCCGAGCGTACCCCCAAAAAGAAGGGGTAATGGTTGGTTTACCTCAAAAAGAGGGGATAACCCTGGATTTTGCCCAAAAAGAGGGGGTTACCCCCAAGGAGGACTCATTTTCTGGAATTCTACCTGAATGTATTTTTTATGGTCAAGATAAACCTCCAGAATTGAAACTTGTCCAAAACGGGGCTACACCTCTATTTACACCTCCTGACCCTCTGTCTATCTCTGGAGAATTTGGTTCTGCGTGGGGGCAGGGTTAACTACGGTTAGTGAAGGGGGTCTACCCCACCCTCCCGGAGTTGTCTTCTACTCCACAGGTGGATCAGGGTGTGCCGGGGTACGACCGGGCCATCCTGGCCACCGATTCTGCTTTGTCAAATTCTTTTGATCTTGACAACCCGCACCTTGCTTCCTCTAAAACAGAAACTGTAGATGTTCAAAATTTTTCTCCTGAAGGCACTCAATATGTCCCATAGATAGTTCGTACAAATAGAACCACCTCGCCTCGTAAGAACATATCACCCGACCATTGACCTTCGCCCATGTTTTGAACCCCTTAACTGTAGTACATATAAATCTCATCACTGGTCATAATGAAATTTCAGTGTCACTTTGCCATCACTCACTAACACGCAATTACCGCTTTATCACCTTTGTCAACGGTACATACGTATGTGTTTTTACTCGTGTTTAGGTTTAATTTTGGGTATTTCTGTCAAGGCCTGGCCATTCTGCTACTTTTTCGGGATCTTGTGGTTAGTTTTCTTCCTATTTTAGGGTTCATTCATGATTTCCAGTCAGACCACTATGTGATTTTTTTCCTGATTTATCAGATTTCTAGGATTCTTTGGATTAAATTTTGTGGCACACTTAAAATTTTTTTCTTGAACAGGTACAATGCTAAAATGCACAAAACTTCCAATTTCTGAAGTCTCTGATTTCTTTAATTTCTTTTCCTTGCCTTTTATCGGTCTTTTACGAAATTTCGGGATTTGTTTCGTGTACGTACGTGAACACAACAACGTACAACACAACTTCTGTCAGCAACGTTTTTTTAAGTTTCAGTCACTTTACTGTATCTGCACTTACTTGTTTTCTTTTATGTTTGGACCTATTTGCTTGGTTCTTTCAGGTCCTGCAATCTAGCGCTGCTTCGGTTTCCGTGGGCTCCAAATCTTTTCCCTGGTTCCTTGGAATTTGGTTTTGGATTTGATTTGGATTCTGGTTTTGGACAATGGATGGCTTTTCCTCCGGCTACGCCAGGTTGTTTCATTCCTTGATTTAAAATTCAAATATTGAAGTTTAATTTACATTTAGTGTCATGGCCGAAAAGTTCCTTTTGTCTTGATATCTCCCCTTTGCCTATGAATTTCTTTGGATTATAGTTTTTCCTGGATTTCAAAACCCTTTTAGCATAAAATTCTTTTTTCTGGGATTAACCATGCCACGTAAAATGGATTCTTAAACGGTTCAGCGGTACTCCGCACTCTACGTACGTATATCGAAATGGTGGAGGTCCTTGGGGTAGACTGAACCCTTAGTCGTCCTTAGGGTGGCTTTCACATCACACTCATCCATTGATGAAAAAGTAGTCTCTCGAATCGGTCTAAAAATAATGAGGGCAAATCTATTCCATATTGTTATCGAGCATTTCTTCTTAAACGTTTGTCTGATAACGTTAATACACTTTTTGCTTTTCGGGATTAAATTCGCAAGACCTCAGTACGCTACTTATATTCTTCAGATTTTCGAGAACATAAATTTTTCTCCATCTCTAGCTAGGTCTATGACTCTATTGATTTCGTCTATTCCTACATGGGTTCAAGCGGTACGAAGGCTGAGTACATGCCATGAGACATAGAGGGGATCTTAACCTGACATTTTTAGGGTCTACAGGCACAATTTACCCTACCCTACCCTTTGTACAAATTGCAGTCCCTCTTTCAGAAAAGTCACAGAAATTTTGAACCGAAATTGATCAGGTGTATCCAACAACGGTAGATCTGAGCCTGTTTTCCTAAGGATTTATTTAATTCCCCTTTACTAGTGGTAGTGGTACAGGCTCCCCAACCGGAGGGTTCCCCAGGAGAATGCTCTGATTTTTTGTTTTGTCGAACAAGTTTTGGGATTGATGACTCTGAACGGTCTCAAGTAGTAACCCTGACTATAGTTCCAGCAACGTTATAAAATTTACAACCATCATTTGCAGCAATAATCCTCCCTTGGGTTTGGTTTCTACGAGCTCAGGAATGGCCACCCTGAGTCCTGGACAGTTAACCAAAGTTCGGGGAATGCTACCCAAAGTCCGGGGACTGCTGCATAAAGTTTAGTGAATGTTCAAAAGTTCGGGGTCTTCTCAAAGAGTTCAGGGGCCTCTTCAAATGTTCGGACCTTGCTCCAATAAGTTCGGGGTCCGCCCCAATAAGTTCGTGGTCCGACTCAATAAGTTCGGGATCTGTCCTGAAAAGTTCAGGGCCCTCCCGAATGAGTTCTGGATCTGTTCCGAAAAAGTTCGGGGTCTTCCCCGAAAGTTCGGAGCCCGTCCCGAATCAGTTCGGGGCACACTCAAATTAGGGTCTGACCAAATAAGTTCGGGTGTTGCTGATCCGACTATAAAAGCCCCGTCTTGTACATTGAGAGCTCCTGTCACATTCTAGGGGAATCCTCTAGTGCTTGTCACCAATGTTGCCCTTATACGGAGCCTGCTTAACGGTACAGGGCGTTGTTGTCATGTTGTTGTTGTTGCTGCTGTAGTAACCCTCCATATCTGAGCTTTGCTACTTTTATTTTTCTAAAATGATGGGATTCCTACTTTAGTTCTGTTATCCAAGTTTGGGAAGAGTGCATTTAGACTTCCTATATTTTGTGAATTCGTTTCTTTAGATTTATTTGCAAGCCTACAGGTGTCTCTCTCTCTAAATTTAATTTAGCAGAAATTTTTTGTTCAAAAATTTTTTCAGCCACTGAAATTGCTTTGACTTTTAGCACAGTTTGTCCCGAACTTTCTACTAGATTTTTCTTCAGCTCGGGCGCTATACGATCTGCTTACCTTTCACTGTGTTTCTCTTTCACTTCTTGATGATAGGGTTTCGGGGGAATGAGTTGCTCTGTTGACCTAAGACTGGGACACAAAGTAACTCATTTCCTCCGACTCCCGAACTTTTATCTGCGTTACCCCGAAATTTTCGAAATTCTTACATTTTATTCTTTTCTTATTGGTGTGGGTTTTCGGGGGCTGTTGCCTAAGACTGGGTCGTTCTCGGGCACTCGCACCGACAGGTTTGTATTGCAGTTAAGGGGCTCTGTCGTGTACTGTGTTTTGTTTAGAATTTAGGTTTCTTATAGTTTATTCTGTATTGACACTTTATCTTGTCTTGTTTTAGTTTTGCTGCATTAATTTTTGTTCTATGTTTAGGTGGTGGTCATTTTGTCAGGTATGTATGGAACCAACACCCCCAAATGCGCCGGGCGTGCTCCCAGCGATGGATGCGTATTGGGAACCAGCGATTCAATATTGTTCGGTGGTCTGTGCTGGCGATAATGGAAATGGGAGCAGGTGCTTGGACTGAATTGGGCGTAATTGGCGGCCAGGTGTGACTCTGTGGTTCCTTCTTGGCCTTGATGACTTCTGTGTGTTGGTGCAGTGCTTGATACTTCTGCCCTCTTGCTGTGGTTCCGCCTTGGCTTGCCTTCTGTTTTTCCTCTCTATTTGGCCGCTATGATTTATCATATTTTG
>JASAND010017215.1:0-21271 GCA_030248195.1 Trissonchulus latispiculum | reverse complement strand
TAATCAAAACTAATTATCTAAATTACAAATAAACTAGAAAATATCAAAATCGTAATAGATTTCGAAATTTTGAAAATTCGAAATTTTCGTCAAAAAGTGATGGTCAACCAGACAGAGTCAAACTGTGCACGGTCGCCATATGTTAAATCCCTACCTCAGCTGTCTGGACCTAAGGTGGATTCTAGAGGCGGTACGACTGCAGGTACTTAGACCGGGCCTAAATCTAAGAATTTACCTAAACTCAACTAAACTTTACCAAATCAGGACCATCGTTGAAGTAGGCATCCTTAACCAACTACCAGATTGGTGGCGTAACAATGCTTTTAATGTAGCAGCGAAGTACAGGCACCCAACCGACTCGTTACAAAATCAAACATCAACTGGTTCATAAGATCAGATCTAAGCTGATCAATTTAGCTAACAGACTAAAGACTGTACAAACAGCAACCATCAATTTTAGTGTTGTTTTTAAGATTAAGTTGCAACACTTGTTTTTAGTTGATTCTCAACACAGTCAATGCATTTATGGAAGAACTAAACGAATTCAGAGTTGAAAAAGATTATTCAGCCATTATTCAGGATGATCTAAATTTACTTGACATAGACTTGTGGTCAACTGATGCATTACCCACTGGAGAATTGAGTTATGAATTTTCTACTAAAATGTTAGAACTTAGATTCTGCCAGTATATTAAGGAGAAAACTCATATCGCAGGAAATCAGCTAGACTTGGTATTTGTAACGATGATGAATTTATAATTAGCATTGATGTTAATGAGCCATTTTCAAACTCTGATCATTTCAAACTGCTAACCTTGGGCCTTTTTGGAGTGGAGATAATAATGAAATGTCAAAATTTAAAATTTTAAAACAGTAAGTCGCACTGCTATTTCAAATGCGTTTACAATCTGTAAACTGGGCAGACTTGCTTTCAACCACTGCAGACTTCAATGGCAAATGGGCTACTTTCAAGTCGAAAATTTTGGAAATTATTTCACTTTATTTGCCCTTATGTGGTTTAACTCGTCATAAAGCTAACTGGTCTGTATTAAAAATGAAGTCACATAAGCCTCAGCAAAACTTGCATAAAGTGTATCGCAAAAACAAAATAAAAGGGGGGATATTGCAGCAAGATACTCATGCAGATTGAAACATAAATTTTGAAAATACGATTTTACAGTCTAAAGATGAAACTAGATTTTGGTCATATATAAAATTCAAGTTAACACCTCAATCAGAGGTTCCAATAATTAAAAGTAACGAGTGAGACTAGGTAATTGATGATTTGGCCAAGCCGAACGCTTTGAATGATTACTTTACCTCCGTTTGTGCAGTTGATGCTACCCAAAATACTCGTATTCCTCATCTAACGGAAGCTATTTTAGCTGATTGCGACTTTAGTGTGCCCAACGTGTTAAAACACTTAAAAAATCTAAAGCCCGAGCTTCAATTTCAAACAAAATGTTGTCACCTGTGTCCTGCACATCGAGTTTAAATTTCGATTACTTTCGTTCAATACTTCACGAGTAACTAGCTATTATTATTACATGAAATTTTAATCTGGAAACCGTTTTTCGATCCAGCTTTGCGTTAGCTCAGAATAAGCAAAAGGTGTAAGCTTACAATGTGAGCGTATACTGCGTTAACGAAAAGTTTAAGTTTAAACTTTTTCTTTAAAACTTTAAAATTTTTCGATTTCGCGAAATTAGATTTTTACAATTCGCAAGGGGGGAACAAGGCAAACTGACAAAAGTTTTGTCTCCGATTTTACTGAAGACTGATAGGGGTTTTCTGGGTCACTAAGCACGCATCTGAAGTCCGTTTTTCGTTTTTCTTCGTCCTTTTTTTCAGCTTATACTGAACTAACGAAAACCTAAATAAACAAGTATCCCCCAAAAGGGGAATTTATTCCGCTCAGGTATGTGAGTATTATATATTATATAAGTTCCTGTTTTGCTTATAGGTTGTTACAGTGTTACACTTATTACACTGGTTATGTTGATTGGAGTGGCAAAATCTTCCTTTGTTTTAATCTAGTCTAATCTAATCTAATCTAATCCCTAATCTGATTTGAGCAGACAAACCGGCTTTCAAAGTTATATTTATTGACAGATTTAGCTTCATATAATCTGTGCAGTCAATAAACTTTTCCAGCTCAGTAGCTTTATCATAAACTGATCGTAGCCTTCTCTTCCCTCCGGCAGTACACACATTTCAGAACTTATATTCAGTATTCAGCGACCACGAAAACCCCTATATGCACCTTTTCAGCAAAATCGAAGACAAAAAATTTTTCGGTTCGTTATAGATATTTAGTTGTTTTGAACTTGTTGTTTCGAACGAAAAACTTCTTGTTTCCATTTTGTTTTAGCGAATATTTGTTGTGCCATCAGGTTTTTTCGAAAATTCTTATTTTTCCTATTTTTTGCAATAAAAATTCGTACATTTTCCTTATTTGTCAAAGTTCACCCAGAAAACTTCACAACACCGTTAGACAAATAAAATCAATAGCCAACGGTCGGCCAACAGCCACCGTTGTTTGGCCAACGCACAACACTATTTAGGGTACAAACTTTAAATTATGAGCGAAATAATGTGACAAGCTACACTTTCAATGATTCAGGTCATTGAATGTGTACATTCAATAAGTTTATCATTGAATGTATACATTCAATGACAATAATCATTGAATGTACACATTCAATAAGTTTGCCATTGAATGTACACATTCAATGATTTGGCCATTGAATGTATACATTCAATGACTGTACACATTCAATGCAACATATAAGTTTTTAGAATCGTCAGAAACTTGGGATTTTGAAAATCCTGAGAAATCCGGAATTTCGGGTTTCGTTTTGGGAAAATCTTAAGTTTTTAAGTTTTTGCTGAATTTTTATCGCTATCAATTAATTTAGGTATGAGATTTTAGGTTTCGACACAATTCAGGCCTGCAGCTCTAAGCAGGCACTTGACATTTGGTCTTCTTTTAACAGCCAGATGCTGTAATGTTAATTTGAACTCAACACCGTAGTGAACCGAACTGAATCCTATTGTGCCATCAACGGAGCTTTGTTTGAACAGGATGTGATTTATATCTAATTTTGTAAAGTGTTTCAGGTAGGCCAATAACTTACTACTATCTGATATTACTTGTCCGGACACAGTTTTTATAATGAGTTATCTAAGTCTACACGCAACGCGCTAATTACTAATTCCGTTGTCACAGATATAGACCCTCGTTCAGAAGTTAGGGTTAGAATCTGTGGCCAAATCTATGCCCAAATCTTTGTGCAATTTATGTTCCTTCCTTTATGTCAAAATGTTGAAACAAAGCAGCGATTGCAGTTCAATATTCAGTTATTAGAAGTTATAATTTTAAGTGCTAGCTAATCAACTGTTCAGTGTTGTTTAAAGATTTCAGTGTCAGGAGCCCCTTTTTGACATGGCCGGTTTCTAATCTGCGTCATTGTAGAGTTACCTAGTACACTTGCTGAAGACTTGTGGGGAGTACGGATGCTAGCATGCAGAACATGGACAACTATAGTCATTGTTTTCTTTGCAGGGTTTAACGCCAAGCGAAAATGGGGACCAGCATTACCTAGTCCCTCTGAGAAGCTTTTACTTGTCAGTTCTTGGTTAAAACTCCGACCCCATTACTTCTCCAAGCATCTTTTATAAGTCTAATAGTCAAAAACGTTAGCTAAATTTCGCCAAACAGTGGTTAGTTTTTATAGAAAACAATGCTTGCTCTTGACAAGAAAGGTCTCAAATTGCAGTTTATGCATTTCTGGTAATTCTGAAGTCCAAGTATAGAGGATTGGTGATAGTTAAGTAACCACTGCAATTCGGGATGCGATAGGCAAAATTCCTACACTCAACCAAGCTTTCAGCCAAACGCTCAAGGGAAAACCACAACCCTCTGCGAAGAGCATGGCAATTTTATTTTCTATGTAACTAATTTTTCAGGCTTAATTGCACAACCGCATTACCATGAAAGATCGTAACGTTGAAACAGTTTCAGCTCACGGGTTATCATCTGCATTGAAAAGTATCACGAAGAAGGCATTGTGTTTTTGGATAACTATATTCCTACTGGCTGCTTGTGGATTTTCTGTTGCCGTGTTCATAAAACTAAATGAGTACATCAAGGCTCCTATAACCGTTAGCGTACGGGTAAGTCGTAGTGGCCAACAGTACTGAATAAAGATGACTCCAACATCTAAGTTCTCAACATTCTCAATCCAACAAAAGAATGCTGGAAGGGCCAAAAAATAGTTTAAAAAGGGTTGTATGGACAATGTTACATACTAATAGGCAAAAAATCACAAAAGATTTGCCAGAAACACTTACAAATCTTTGGTTGCAAGGTAGAGATTTTCGAGTTTCACATTTAATGGCGTCTGTAGTGATCTGAAAAGCTGTTATGCTGTTGATTACTCTAAAAAGAGTAATTTACAGTATTTACAACCCAAAAATGCGTGTGCAAATCAATCACTTGACACAGGCCAACTTCAGAGGAAGGGTTTACCGTGACCAGAGGCCGCCAGATTACTCGGTGGGCTTCAGGAATATATATATATATATACTATTATATATATATATATATATATATATATATATATATATATATATATATATATATATGTATGTATATATATACTATTCCCCGTTTTGGCCTAAACTTTGAGAAGCAGTAAAACCAGAAAAAACCGCTTTGGGGGCTGAAAGCTAGAAACCGTCCGTTCTGTATTGGCGAAGTCCAGTTTTGAGGGACTGAAAATTCCAATCCCTCCCATGTATGGTGCATGTATGTATGTATATGTATGTATAGCACATTTATGAGTAGCTAAAAAATGAGTGTTCTGCGCCAGGTACATGTCCTCACAGCATTTATAGCGCGGCGGGAAAAGAAAACCCATTCTGAAATACTTGAAAAGAAAACCCATCGGCAGTGCGAGACAGCCATAGGCCTATGAGCTATATCTGAGTTTGATAGCCGATCTGATTTGATAGATAGATCTTAAAGAGCGTCCAAAACTACCCTAGGGGTGTATTATTGTAGTCTCCGGTGCTTCTAAGCAAATTTTGTGGGACGTTTAACATGTTGAAATTTTTGGTCCCAACATGGGTCCCAACATGGGGGGTCAGACAGAGTCAACTTAGTTGTGTCACCCTGAACTACTGGAAAGTCCTAGGGCAAAATGGATTATAGTTATACAGAGGATACGTCTTAAACTTCACGACGGCATATGCTGCTTGGTTCTGGTGCCTGTAGTGCGACCTGGGGTTACCTTCATTCGGCGGGAAAAAACTCACATGCGGAAAAAGAAAACAAATTCTGACTTTTTTGCCGGAAAGGTGCCATTTTTCGCCATTTTGACTGCACCATTCGAAAAAGCCGGTTGTTTTTAGTACGTCTGCATCGAAAAATATCAAAATTTGTGCGAAGACGTAAGCAAATGAATATTTCAAAATTTTGTATGTTTAACAAGATAGGCAAATTTTGGAAAATTTTTAAATTTGCTTATTTTCTGCAGTTTGAACATTCTGTCGTATAGAAAACAAGCTTCTATTGTATTTTGAGCCAAACTAGACCATTTTAACGTAAAAAAGGAGCAAAATGTGGTAAAAATTGCAAATTTGGCTTGGAATGGCACCATGCCACAATTTGATCATCTGGGCTACGCATAACGGAATGATGCCAGGCAAAGCCTCCACCAATTTAATCTGGAGGCTCTATTAAACAAATTTAATGACTAATTTAATTTGTTAATATGACCCTTGTTGCTAACGGTTTGAAAAATAATCCATTTTGAAAATTGGGTTTTCTTTTCCCGCATGTGGGGTTTCTTCTAATGAAGGCAACCCCCAGGTGGCACTACAGGCACTAGAACCAAACAGCATATTCCGTTGTGAAGTTTTGAACTAATCGCAGGTTTCGTTGTTACTACTACTTGATTTCAACAAATTACTCCAATCATAATTTGTGGTTTAGCTCAATCGGGAAAGTCAAGTCCCTTTTCCTCAGATCACAGTGTGCAATGAGAATCCATACAAGTCCAAGGCAGCCAACAAGATTCCTGAAATTGTAGCGGTGGTAAATGACATTGTTGTTCTAAAGGTTGACATGAAGCTAATACATATTATACTTATTAAAAAATTACTTTATAGACCCTTCGTACACATCCTAAACAAGTGCTTCTCGTACGCTAGGTTCCTTAATGCATCAAACTAGCATGCATACATACATACTAAACTGGTAAACGCATATGTAGGCAGCATCCACGGCAATTTATCCCCCTGTTTTTATGGCATTACCGTCCCATCTAAAAGGAAACTTCAGGCACACGTAAAACCTTTTGCTGGCAAGAATAGTATTACCAGTAAAAGATATTCCACAAACAAATCTTTTGGTGGACACTGCTTAGGCTCAAATTTGTTAAGGGGTTTGTTCAGTAGCAAAATAATTTGGCTGACAGACGTTTGAAGAAGGTACTGGAAAATGTTTGGAAAGGCTTCCCTGGAAAACCGTCCACCACACCAGTGGCTTTATTTAAAAACATCATGAAAATAGGAGGACTTTAGCAGAACCATCAACCATTTGCTACAGACTACGTACAAGTTTTACATGCTGTACGTTGTGATATAGTGAACTGCTACTGTTGTTGAATTAACTACATTAGAATTTTTGTACAAGTAGTTTTCTTTAGAACGAAGCATATCGCCAAGCAGTTAGCAGTTTGGGCCAAGAGAAGAGGCGGAGAAAGCGCGCAGGTAACACTTTACTAATTTGATAACTGTTAAAGCATTCTAATTTCTTCAGACTTGGTAGTAGAATGCACACAAGACAGGCAAGGTCTTTACAGATTATTCTTATAAAAGTAGATAAAAATCTATGTTCAACCATTGGACATTAAATTTTCAAGGCGATGCAGCAGAATGAACAACTATATACTTATTTCAACGTTCAAGTGGGAGCACTTTTCTCATGCCAGGATACTTTACAGGCAAGTACGCAAGCGAACATGCACTGAAAGCGGACTAGGGAGGAGGAATGATCGGAAAAATCTGATGTTTTGAATTTTTTGTGTAGGAACCGCCTAAAAACCGAAACAGTGAGTGACCCTATCGGGGATGATCTCCAAGTCTCAGACTCCCCCAAGAATAAATCTGGCCTATTTTGTCAGAGCCAGTATGCTTTGCTGGCTGCTATAGTGGCATGCAAGTATTCGGATGATAGATAGTTTAAGCGTTGTCAAACTAGCCTTAATGTTGCTGTTGCTGTTGTCGTTGTTGCTGTTGTTGTTTGCTGCATTAGACATCACAGTGTGATGATCATCACTATACATGTACTTGGGTGGGGGGGGGGGGTTTGGGGGGAGTTTTCACCCCCCCCCCCCCGACCTGAACTTACCCCCCCCCCCCAGAGGGGTCCCTCACCCCCCCAGAATCCGGATTTTTCCGGTAAAAAACCGGAAAAATCCGGTTTTTCGGCGGCCTTCGGCCGCCCTTCACCCCCCCACCCCAGAACTTCCCCTCCTGCACATGTCTGATCTTCACCCGAAGATGCAAAGTGTTTAGCCAGGAAACTGGCCCCGTTTGAGTGTATGTCTTTTATTTTAGCTAACTGTACAGCCCTTAAGAAACTATATCGAAAGGTCAGATATCAGAATATCTACAACAACCTGTACACAACGGAACCAGATATGCGGAGCGATCAGTTCTCTACTGTGAGCGTTCATGGCTACTGTGCTGAGGGCCACATAGACGGTTATGATACTACTCCTCTCTATAGAGCATACAACCCAAACAACGACAAGTATACAACTATAGCTCGCTATTCTAGTGTTATGGTGTTAGACCCTAGGTACAAAGAGAAAGATCCCGTCTGTTATGTGTTGCAACATGTTGATGGCATGGAACCTGCAGACTATATGCCAATATACGAACTAAGTTCAACGGTCGGCTGGGCTACGGTTAATTCGCTGTCGGATGTGCGATATCTGATCGATGTCAGGAAAAGCGAAAAGTGGAGGGGTGATTTTGTAGATCATTACACTTTTACTGTCAGTGACACCTGCGATCTGCTTACACCAGATCCTACAGGTAAAACGTAGAATCATTATGTCACTATGTTTTGAATTAAATATTAAAACGTTAAATTTGAATGAAGCTCTCCTGACTAAAGTTCTTGCTCTTGCTCGGAGTTCTTGCTTGCTGGAATATAAAGGCTGCTAAGTACTAAATGAAGGTATTTTGGAAAGTTTCACCCAATTTCGTCTTGATTTGGGCTCTCAACCAACAATACATGCCCAAAAGGAATCACCACCTTGAGCGAGTTCAACGCATGCAGTCAAGGCGGAGAAATGTTGGTACGTCCTGTGGCTGACGTCGTTATATTTTCTCCTTGTCCGGTACTATAGCTAGTGACAAAAAAGTCCCGTCAACTATAGTTCAAATTGAAACATATGAAAATATAATTGTTTAGCCTGCAGAGAAATTGAGCTGTGGAAGAAAGAAGCTAAATCGAGCGAAGACATGCTTTATACATTTAATCTGGATGAAGATAATGATTTGTATGTTTTGAAGGAGCGGATCGGCTACTGTACGTCTGTTCCAGTTCCTGGTCTTGATATGGTTCCGCTGGAAAGAACGTACAACTACAACACCAACATCCATATGGCAACGGCAGATCCAGGTTAACTGAGTATAACACATTATTTGCTCTGCTCTCTATATTGCAATCTCATTATTTGAGATTGTAATGATAGATTTTGATTTATTATTCAAACATTCTGTTTTGGTGCTGCTAATAAGTGGGGAAAGCCACAAGTTAGCACGGGAAATCTGGGTTCGAGCGCACCCAGTGTGGAGACGTATTGTGGAGATTCGTCGGTTTGAATCTAACAGTTTAGTTTTGCAAACGTTCAACGGAATAAAAACATACATAATGGTGTGGCTTGCTTCAATGGTTGCCTTTTGTGACTTGGGAAAAGGAGTTATTTGTAGTTGGGTTGGGTCGATGTAAAGTAAGTCTCCTCCGGAAACTCTAGTTATTCAAATATCGGGTGTTCATTGGGCATTGTTTAGTCGAATTAGTTAGAGTCTTGTTTATTTTGTATATATATATATATACATACATTAACATAGGGTCGGGTCCTGGGGGGGCTTGTCCCAAAAAAATTTTGAGGGGCTTGTACCTTGAACAAAAATTTTCAGGGGGGCTTGTACCTCAAGAAAAAATTTGTAGCATTTTTCGAAAAATTAACGCTAATTTTATTAAAATTAGCAATTTTTTGTCAAAATTAGCAAAAAATCTTCAATTTTTGAAAAAATTTCAAAATTTTGGCCGATTTTCCCGAAAAATTAAACATTATAACTGCAAAATTCCGGCGAAGCCGGAAATTTTTTGAAATTTCACTGTAAAAACTAATTTTTTCGGGCTGTTTTTGGTTACCCCTTGGCCATTTTTTCGTTACCCCTTGTCCCCGACGGCGATAGGGCTTGTACCTTGTCCGGGTTGGGGGGGGCTTGGACCCCCCCCAGACCCCCCCCGCGTTAACCTATGTATATATCTATATATATATATATATATATATATATATATATATATATATATATATATATATATATATATATATATATATATATATATATATATATATATATTTACCGCCTGAAATTATCTTGCGAGTTTGATACTTGGCTAGTAAAGTCCATGATGAAAAGTCTCAATTTCTTAGGTAGCGCGCATATTAGGAGGATTTGAGCATCACACACCGCGTAGTGTCTTGACAATCTTCAGCATAAAAGTAGTTTATTCGCAAATTTACAGGCGACGTATATCACAAATTGTACAGTATCGCTCAAGCTCCATCGCCGGCAAGCAAACATGTCTGAAAACAGGTTTTTTCGCACCATATATTTAAAGCTATCCAGCTTAGTCAGTATTTTAGGGACTTTTGCTAATCTTTATTGACGTAAAGTTTTGAATTTTTTTCTATTGCAATTTTTAAAATTTTTTTGATTATTGTTATTATTGTTATTATCGGCATTCATTTTGCAAAACTTCAGTTGATGGTCATATATACAGTCCAGTTTCAATTCAAGGTACGTCAAACAATTTCGGTGACGTCAAGAGGTGAAAATTTTAGCTCATTTTAACTATATTGTCACGGATTTTGAGCATATTCCCTTTTGCTTCTCATCGAAGCAGATCACTTACGTTTGCTCAGACCTCATTTTTGAAGGGACCACTAAAATAGGTAATTCTGCCTTCAATTTGCGTTAGTTTAAAAGTCTAGATTATGGTGGGGAAAACGGTAGTATCGGGTAGAACTCATTCATTTACATGTATTTTGTTGCTTATAAGCGGTATACACTTGTTTTCTTGTCGTGCGGTAGGCTGTACAAACGCTATAAAATGCACCGATGGGCAGTTGCGTTCGTATTCAACTGAATATTCAAGGTGTCAGCCATGCATCCAGTTATGACGGAAATAGCTTTAAGTTTATTTTATTGTGGTAGGGGCAGTAGGCTACAAATCAGTACAATTTGAGCCAAATCGTTATCGTGCTTGAACACCTTAGGGTAACTTTTGAACAGGACCCAAATTGACCTTTTTCATGTTTCGAGTGGCGTAATAACTATAATGCCTGTGCAGAATTCCTTCATATTTGGCACAATTTTGTAGACCTAATTTCACACAAAATTTTAGCTTCCGCGGTGTTGCCGGAATTAAATTATTTGATTCGGCGGCCAAAATTTTCCGAAATTTTCGACGGTTCTTCAGGTTTAGGCCAGTATTGCTCTCCAAAGGTTGGGGCTACTGCAAAGCTAATACCATGTATATGCTATCCTACCCAATATGCCTTCTCTCATTTTGCCAAACCGTAGATGTCCTCATCGAAACAATCCGATGCGAAATTTATAAGTATTCATGCTGGGTGTTGCCAAAATAGGAGGGTCGGCCATGGGCATTGTGAATGATAAGAAGCAGTTAGGAATCAGAGACTTTAAACTATTTTGCCCAAGCACGTGATTTATATGTCTGCAAAAAATAATTGAAACCCAACAAAACGACCATTTGGTTTGCATGATTTGTGCGCTGATTGTTTTCTTCTCTAAAACTCCTGCTTCTTGACACCCTTCCAAGTAATTTCCCCCTGTGTGGCGTTTCCAGCAGGATTCAGTCCAGCCGCACTGATCATGGATCTGCTAAGCTGTTCAAATCTGCCTTTTTCGCGTCAGTTACAGTAGTGAAGTGTTCATTGTTGCATTGATGATTGTGATATTCATTACAGTAGTTGTTATAGCGCAGAGGGTACACAGAAACTAAAAGGATCCGTCCGTCAATCCTAGGATTCTTTTGGGCGTACAACCAGTACAAACAGGATAAATTTCCTGCATTGCCATGCACGTTGAAACTGTTCAGTATCCACGCATTCTATATGAGCACTGTGTTTACGTTGAAGCGATATTTATGTTACAAAATAGTCTCAGTAGTTTCAGTTTATAGTCAACCTCAGACAGTGTATACCTCTCTTTTTTACGTTTTCTTGACTTCAGATGCTCTGGAGCAAGGGTTTGCATCAGGTTTCATCAGTGACTGGACGTTATGTTATGTAATGAAAACTCCAGCTGGAGTGCCAGATGGCAAATATCAAGCTGTATATCGTTACAGCAGCAATGCATTCCACCTCACAACAAATGAAACAGAAGCAGCTGAAAAAGGGGCACCAATCGATCACTACATATTTACAGAAAACTTGAACTGCAGGCGTAAGTTGCCTCAAGTTAGAAACCGTTCTACCTATGTATAAAGGTGTGGCCAGCTAGAACACAATGGCAATCTGCAAGATAAGGGCTGATGTAGGGCGGGGAAGCCTTGCTGTGCACAATCATGTTTTTATTTGAAAAGCTTCTTTTCAATATTTAAAGAGTTTTATACGTCCAGTTTCCTTTAAAATTTTCCTATAATTTCTGATGTCATTGCAAACACGTTAATGTTATACTGCAACCACTGTGTCCTTAAAGACAGAGCATGCATATTCTGGTCGGACTGGAAAATGTTTCTTTCGAAACTCTGTTCATTTTTGATTGGCTGGGCGGAACTCACGTGGGATCACATGATTGCACTTCCGCCCAGATAGGAAGTTGACGTTTTTCTTTTGCGTAATGCACATTTCAAAAGATTTTGAGTGCACAAACCTAGCAAAGATTCCGCAAATTAGACATTTCAAAAATTTGTTGGCGACATTCCGTGGAAAATTTCAGAGCTTAAACCCTCGCAACCGGTTTCCAGTCAGATGGGAGGAGTTCTGTGGAATGTTTTGTCGCTTAAAACTGACTGACTAGATTCCGGTAAATCGATTTAAAGGCGAGTATGTTTCATATGTATTAGATGTGTGAAACTTCAAAGTTAAGGGCACGGCTGGCCAGTTTCCAGCTTCATCGGAGATTTTCCATGGAATTATAAAACAGCAAAACTTAGACAGCAAGATTCCGACCAATACAGTGCTATTCCGTGGAAAATTTATAAGCCTAAACCCAGCCCACCAGAGTTTGCGGAATCTTGCTAGGTTTGTGTACTCAAAATTTTTTGATAGATACATAAGTTGGTCGGTCTCTAAAGTTCGGTCTTGCCCAGTATTGTATTCATAATTATTTCGCCAAATTTGTGTTCTACCTCATATCTCCTTCGCTGTCAAAATTCGGGCTAGAAGAGTAGACAGGTTCTTACTCTGGCGATATAGTAAAGGAGATCTGGCATCCAGTTATTAAAAGAGGGGCTTAAATTTCACATTTATTATTGTACAAATATGCTGCTGTATATGCCAATATCTATATATCTATTCCGGGATCATATAATTTGTAGGTCTTGCGTACCTTTCATTATCTTATACATCCTCCCTCTTTTCCATATCAGTAAATTCAACAATCGGGCACTTGGCTCTGTGTGTTTTAGCAAGGTGTGGATTTGTTTAGTTCGGTAAGTAGGGTGCTTAGGGTCTAGGTTCGGGGTAACGAAGTGGAAGTGAGCTTTAGGTTTCACGAAATATTCCGGTCGGCATTCACTTGTTGGCAAGGCTTGTCATTGGCTGGCCTGGAACTACCTCCAGTCCAGTATCGAGTCCTCGCGCACAGCACCCATAAAGCTTTTGGTTGCCCATCTAGCCTCTAGGGCTAAAACTTTATAGTGACAGCTCTCCACACACAAAGACAAAACATTGAGTACTTATTACCATTCATACCTTAGCCGAAACATGAGCTTCCCAACCATGTTGTTGACAATTACTAAATGTGACTATATTTGTTCCAGTGTACAGCTATAGTTTTGTTTCAGTTTACAAGTGTTCTTCATCCTATGTCGTATTAATACTAAAGTGTGCTAGTGCAGCTGTGAAGTATTGAACTACTAACTGCTAACTGGAGATCCAACCTCCTGTTTTCAGCTGCAAAAATCCTGCCATTCGTTTTTCTTGCTGCAGGTACCTGTACCCAAACACAGGTTTTGGTTGAAAGTGGGGGTGAAAATGTTTGCCTGGAGAAGGAATTACTGGAAAAGACAGTAGAACTTTCTAAAACGGTTACCGTAAGTGTTGCATGAGTAGCCAGATTGATGGCAGCCTGTGTAATACTCGAATTTAGGGATGACGTAGATTAATAAAGGATAATCCTGCTAATGTTTTCATTTCACATTTACCTGTTAGAGAAATATGTCATAGTGCGCGTTTATAAATTCAAGATTTACTCGATTTTAGCTAACTACAGCTGAATTGGCGTTAGTTTTTCATCCTTAAACCTGGTCTGTCAACAGCTGTTCAAATTGCGTAGTCGAAGTCCATCACACAACATCAACGTTAAGCTGAGCACAGAAGTGTTTGTTCGACATTACTATTGTTTGATGCATTTTCGAAATAAAAATGCGCTTTTAATTGGTATATGCATCGAATGATAGTAAGAGTACTTCTAAGAACAGCTTCGTTCAGGATTAATGACTGCACTGGGACATGTTATAAGCTATAGCCTTTCGGTAATAGTCCTTCCTAGTAATGGGTGAGTAGTAAACGTTCAAATCTTGAGTCACCATCTTGAGTGAGCAATTTAAGTGGGGGGTTGACGCGTAGAAACGCGTCTCTTTGCGTTCGCTGCCTCGAAGGTGCCTTCAGATTCGCGAACGCAAGTGTACGCGCGTCGACGCGCGCCAACGGGCGTATACTAACGTCCATATTATTATGTCAACGTCAATGTCGTTGACGTGCGCCGATGCGCGTAAACTGGCATGATGCAGATGGGCGCGTCGACGCCTCCAAGCGTACCATGACAGTTTAGTGCTTTGACGCGCTTTGATGCGCATTTACGCGCGTCCACGTGAGTCTAAGAACGTATACTCGAGCCTCGAACTATGAAATCACCGTTAAGATGAGGCAAACTATTTAACGAAGCGTAACCATTCAGACGTTGTCCAAATAAATATATACTGGCATTGATTGGGACTTCCAATTTAAAATTTATTCGTTCAGTAAAAGTACAACGCATACCTGCACACACAACAGTAAAAAGAATTAACACTATGGTTTTGATTAATAAGGTATTTAGCAATTTATTCAATTGTTTGAAGTCATATTGTAAAATATTGCTATTTATGCTGTTTATTTTTGTTTATCATTAAGTGCTGATAATATTGTCATAACCGATTCCATATGTTACCATAACTATAGGAAAACCAAATATATGATAAACAAGGCATGCAGAATCCGACTGCACTATCGATAGCTACGACATTTCGAGAGATTCTGGCACTAGCAACTGTGAACGTTTCTCAAGATTTGCTCGAGGATGCCGGTTACACTCTGCCGGAACTAATAGTTTGGTGCTTTAAGGACGAAAGAATGTTGCCTTGCGAGGAGTACTAATTAGTTAGATAGGTTTTGATGTAACTTCAGTGAACTGTTGTTATCAAAGGGTCCAGATTTATTTATACAGATTAGATTAATAATAATTAATAATTAATTAATAATATGATATCTTAATAACGAAAAGTTTTTCTAAAATTCGCTATATCAACTTGACCTTGGCTGGCAGCCCAGTTCTACAGAATTTCTGGCTAATAGTGCTGCAAGCTAACGCTAAACCTGAAGTTCAAACAAACTGTCAATGTGAACCACTAAAATGGACGATATCTTGTGCCACAAATGGAATATAATTTCTTAAAGAATCGATCAGAAAAGTTACTATAACGGTAGATTGACTTTGTAATTGTTGCTTGATGACTAAACGTGCTTATCCTCAGTTTGTCAATTCCCCACTTTGTCAACTCCCCATTTAGTCAACTCGAATCCGTATAATAAGGGTTGTCTCCAGTTTTCGTTCCCACTTAATCAACTCTTTTATAAGGCATCCCCAGTTGGTCAACTGTTTTTCATTCCATCCTCACTTTGTCAACTTGTTTCCGTGTCAATCCGTTTTTCTCAGGGAGGACCTGCTTTACTCTGGCGAAAATAAAGTTTTAACCTTAACAAAGTATTAACTTTTATTAATTAGTTTAAACAGATATTTTAATTTAAAGTCATAAATAAGATATGGCATGGAAACCACCAACTGAGGAAAGAATTTAAAATTTTATTAAATTTAAAATTTTATTAAATTTTAATTTAAGTTTAAACTCAGATTAAATTACTCTCATTAAATTTTTACAAATTTTAAATTGTACTCAATTAGTGCTTTACAGATAAAATCTTGCAAATGATTGAATACTTAAATTATATTTCTGTTTAAATTAACTAAAATTATTTGCGAAATATAATGCTGTTCCCCTCTAAGTAAAACTGATTAATCGAATGAGAGTTGACAAAGTAGGACTGAACTGAAAAGAGTTGACTTGTAGCGCTTCTACAAGGGTTGGTGGACCAGTACGAGTCCGAGGACAAGCCCAAGACGGGAGGTGTCAGACACCCTTGTACTAGGAGAGAGAAGGGTAAAGGAGGATCAGCTTTTCACTCACCATTGAAGTAAAGAATTGGCCCAGCCGGGTTTCGAACCACGGCCTTTCTGCTTCAGGGTCAAACGTGCTAACCAACTACACCACAGAGCCATCAGCTGAAGTCCCTCTGCTTCAGGGTCAAACGTGCTAACCAACTACACCACAGAGCCATCAGCTGAAGTCCCATAGCTGGCTTATCAATCATTTCTGTGGCTGCTTCTCTTACAGACTAACTGGGGACAACCTTAATTATAGTGATTAGAGTTGACTAACTGAAGATTTGACAAACTGGGGAATTGACAAACTGGGGACAAACCTACTAAACACCTGCCTAAATTGACAGTTGGTAATTGTAGCGGTCTTACCTGCGTCTGTTGCATTCATTTTATAGACTATTTCTCACAAAAACTCACAGCCGATTGAATGGTAACTGCTATACTTTCAACAATGTTAGCGAGGACGAAAGAATGCAACTTAATCGCGCAGGAGAGGAAAAAGGCAAGTCGTGTTAACCATGGTTAATAATAGAATAAGCTTTCTGTTAAAACTAAGGTAAAAACTAAACTAAAACTTTTTTGCAAAGGTTGAAGGCAACCCATGTTTTGCTAAGAGTGAAAGCAATACGAACAGAGGCTGTATGATGCAACGAAAGAAGTGCCACTATAACAGTAAATGGGCTGAAACTGAAACTAAAGAAAAAGCTGAGTTCATAAATTGACCTAAATGAAACCTAAATGTATGGAAGACCTCTTGCTTGATTCCCTTTTCAATAACAAATATTGTTTCACTGAAATGATACTGTCAGCTGAAAAGAGAAAGCATTGTGTCCTTAAAAGGGATTTGCATATTTATTAGTAGTAAGTAGTTGTCGTAAGTAGTAGTTATCCTTGAATGTTCCAACAGTTATATCCTTTCAGTGCTAATGTTAATTATAATTTTCATGTGAAACATTTTTACTTCAACAATGTAAGACTTATTGGTTTTATTATTTTTGCATTTAGCTTTGCGAATTGGCATAAAATTGCATGAAGAGACATATCTTCCTTTTACTTTAACAACTGGAGTAAAAATACTCGTAGATGTTCCACGCAGCTATCCCACTACATCACTAAATCCAATTACAGCAGTTCCTGGATACGAAAGTACTGTAATTATCAGTTTGGTAAGCATTCTTTGTTTTATCATTTACAGTTGCCAGCGAACCAGGAATCCACAGAACGATCAAAACAAGTCAGTTATTGTGAATAAATAGGTTATAAATGTGAAACAGAAAGATCTAAGTATTAATGATAAAAAACTCTAAACAGTAGAACCAAAACCAGTGTATCCATGTTAATGCGCTGCGAAATCACATATTTTTGCCGACTAGGAACTCTGCCAGCAACACGCCGGTTATTACAAAAAATTTTGATGAATTTTAAGCAATAGTGAGAAGCTGAACTAGATAACAAACACGTTTATTGCAAAGACAGAATAGACAGACTGAACTTACTGAAGACAAAAGATAGTCTAGGCAAACTAATTTGCATAAAGAGAAACGCATCAGTCTTTTCAAACAGGAAGTAAAATGTAACAGTAAATCACGTGAACAGATGGAGAGGATGTTTACACCTCCCCCTTAGGCAGGACTGGTCCTCCAGGTCAGAAGTCTAAAAGGTTCCAAGAAGTTCACCATCTCCATGGGTAGAATCAAAACCAGCCGGCAGCAACTGGGAGAAATAGATTCTTAGCATCGGCACTGACGTTGAACTGGTTTCCTGCTGATAGGGATCAGGACTCAAACGAAACGGAAGGCTGCCCAGGGCAGGCACTGCAGCAACCCACAACTGAATGATCTTGCGCAGGCCACAGTGGCTAAGGTGAAATCGGTCGAATTCTAAGAAATCGGGAGAAATATCGCCATCTCAGTGGAACCTAGAGTGGGAAGCTGAACTAGATAAAAAACACGTTTATTACAAAGACAGAACAGGCAGGCTGAACTAACTGAAGACAAAAGATAGTCTAGGCAAACTAATTTGCATAAAGAGAAACGCATCAGTCGTTTCAAACAGGCAGTAAAATGTAACAGTAAATCACGTGAACACATGGAGAGGGTGTTTACACAATTAAAAGTGTAGACTTGGGGCCTTTTCATAAAAAGATTAAACGGATTAACTTAAACGGATTAACTTAATCAGATTAAATGAATTAAAAACGCGTATTCATAAAATCACGGATTAAACTACTTAAACGGATTAAACTGAGCCACGACTTAAACGGATTAACTTAAATGGATTAAATTAAGTCGTTTAAGTAGTTTAATCCGTATTTTATGAATACACCTTTAATCCGTTTAAGTTAATCCATTTAATCCGCCAGTTTAATCCTGATTTTATGAATACAAATGAAGCTAACATATTTTAAAGCGTATCTATTCCATTAATGTTAATTTTTTGATTGAAACTACAATTGTTAATCTTAAGCAAATTTCAAACTATAGCTACCATCTACAATACTATCGTCCATTGAACTATGTAACCATTTTACAACGATGAGTTTTAGACTTACGTTTTGACGTGCTTGCTTAAGGTAGTTTAAATTTGATCTCACAAGCTCGAATTCTTTATGAAAGTAGACGAAACTTTACAGATGTATTATTTTGGTGCCCTTTAACATTCTGGGACATCCAGGATCGGTCCGGCATTGTTAGGTGAAAAGATAGGAATTTTTTTGGTTTTTGCCATTATTCTCTCAGGGCGCTCAGGGAATTGGTTGGTATGGATATAAAGAGAATACCGAAATGAACATTTTTGCTATTGCAACCTCTGAGCCGTCTCTAGTAGTTAAGTCAGAATAAGCCAAAAATAATATTGGGGCCGAAAAATGGCTTAATGAAACTTAAGGCACCATCACCGCATATTTGGCGAATTCTCTGGAGCATAAAGTTACTGTTGAGGATTAAATATAAAGGCCCCTTGACCCACATAACTTTATTGTTAAGGCATAAAAAGAAATTTTTGCCGATTCTACCTACAGTTTTGAGAAATCGATGTTCAAAAACTAATGGTCAATATTTAGCTGGTATTTCAGAAAATTTTTTCGCGAATTTTGCTAGCTTCGGAAGCCCATGTCAATTTATTGATTACATACATGCTTTAAAACTAAGTATAAAGCTCTTTCCATCATCCAAAGTTAATAGCGTTTCAAAATTCACTGCACAAAATTATACCACCACTTAAGATGGCGCTATCTTTCTGTGTTGTGATTTTGTGATTTTCAAATAGCTATAACTTTCGCAATTTAGGGAGAACTTTATATAGACATCGCTTTAAAGCTTATAGGCAATACATTTACATGAGTTTACGAAACCAACAAAATTAGCAAAAACTAGCAAAAATTTTTTGACATACCGGCTGAATATAGGCTACCAATCTTTGAACATCGATTTCTCAAAGCTGTAGAATCGGCCACATTTTTTATGACATGAAGGACATGTGGGCCGAGGGACATCTTTTTAGATTTTGCTCAACATGTCTTAATCTTCCAGAAAATCAGCCAAATGTACTGTGACATGAAATTTCGCAACTTCGCATTGAGTTTTCTAGCATCTGGAGAAGTTTTGCTCTAACGAAACAATAGTCATAATTTTCATCCTGATACAAATCACCCGAATCCATTGGTAAATGTTTGAGAAATCGATGCTCAGTACAAAATAATCGCAGTTTCGCCAAAATGATTTTTCGGCCAAGTCTCAGGTGTATCCAAAAACAACGAACTTCAGCTAATAGGCACTGATAAAATGTGCAATTTGACTGTGTATCGATTGAGTTTAAATAAACAAAAATTGTCCGTAAGATCTGGCAGTAATTTTGAAAAAACTGATTTCCTCGAAAATGTTTTTTGACCCACAAAACCGTCTTTGGCTTATGCTCACTTAACTGTTAAGGCCAGTTCACACTAGGCAACTTTGGAGCAACTTAGTTGAAGCAACTTGGTTGCTTCAACCAAGTTGCTCAAAAGTTGCCCAATGTGAATGTAGTGGCAGGCAACTGAGAAAAAAGTTGCGCAATCGCGCTTAAGGCAATTTCCAGCGGCAAATAGGACGTTGATTGGTCGATTCGAATTATAAAAATTGGCGCGCAAGATTTCCGGCATTTGATACGCTGTTGCTTGAACTATAGTTGAATGAACTGTTTCTGTTGCAACTTTTTCCTGTAGCAACTTAAGTTGAAGCAACGAAGTTGCTCCAAAGTTGCCTAGTGTAAACTGGCCTTTAGATATAGCTCACAAGTTGTAAAAGCAAAAATGTTCATCCATTTCCATAAAGAGTTGGACCAGTAAGGTTAAATTTGCACAAAGAATACCACTCCCTTACGGAACTAGTTAGCCAGTAAATGTAAATGTAAACAAGTTTGCTAGTTTTAGGTAGTAGAATGTATATTATAAGCTTCAAACTAATAATATTGGGCAAGTTACGACATTAAATGGACTCAGCACAGGAGGAAACAAATACCTACTTTAGTCCTTTAGTAGCTGCTGTTTTTATTTTGCAGCTTTCTAGCCAAAGTTGTTGCGTGAGAATGATAAGAAAAGTAGACAGTTTAGTATATATTCGGGTTGCGCAAACATGTTAATATCTGATTTTACAGAACGAAGAACGATTTCATTTTATCAAAGAACCATTTTCAGCTATTTGTAGAAGTATCGAGTAATGAACCCGATGTACCACCAAAACGTTACGTCAGTCTGTAAAAAATTTAAAAGTTGCAGTTAAGAAATTCTAGGAAAATAAAATAAGTTTCATCGTAGCCATAAAACAGTCAAAATGTTAAGCTACATTTTGATGTAAAAATAATTGCCTACTCCAAATAATGAATGAGCAATGAAGGTTTCGAGTTGATATCTCCAAATGGAATCGGCACTATATTTGATGTTTAATCCGTTTAATCCCCGCAAATAACAAGCATTAAACTATTGTGCTTTTGAACTGTTTTTTAAGTAACGGATTAAACGGATTAAACTTAATCATTTTATGAAAACGCCGCGGATTAAAGTTTAATCCGACAAGTTTTTAATCCGTCGCGATTTTATGAATACGTCACGGATTAAAGTTTAATCCGTCGGTATTTTATGAATACGATTTTGATCGGCGGATGAAACTAGTACGTTTAAGTCACGGATTAAGCTTTAATCCGTTTAATCCGTGAGCGTATTCATAAAATGATTAAAGTTTAAGTTAATCCGTTTAATCCAATTTATGAAAAGGCCCTTACAAATGCAGGTCCGCTGGGAACATACGGCAGT
>JASAND010017214.1:0-37360 GCA_030248195.1 Trissonchulus latispiculum | reverse complement strand
AGACGCTTTCGCGCCAGCCCCCCCCCCCCCCCCCCCCCCTTTCAGTACCGTATAAAGTTCGTTTGCTATAGCTTCCATTGACAAAAGATGTGCCATCAGACATGTTTTGTCCTTGCGGGCAAAAGCAAGCAGGGCTTCAGTGTTGAAGCAACAAAGAACAGTGGGCTGTTGTAATTATACAAGAGCATAACGGTTGACTGAAATGTTTAAATTGACCAGTTAATTTCAAAAATATATACGTAATGAGTTTCCCGTTGAACTGACAATAATATGCGTATACGTCATAAAGCGAAGCAGTTTATGAAAAATTAAGACAACTTCAAATTTCGGGCTTCAAAATAAGGGCTAACTCAAAGCAAAGCTACCCCTGGAAAAAATGAACAAAATATGAGAAAAATCACTAAAATTTTTTATTTGAACACTTCTAAAACTTCCCAGAATGATTAAATTTTTCCGACTTTTTTTCCTTTTTTCCGACCCTCCGGAAAAAAAAGGAAAAAAACGGAAAAAACCCTTTTTTTCCGGGACTTTTTTTCCGATGCCCAACCCTACAAAACAAAGCTTGACTTCAGTTCACTTCGCGAGGCCGTTCACTTCATGTATATAGCCTAGGGTAATTCGGGGGCACTGATTCCGAATCTGTGGTCGAAATTTCAAAAAATCGATTGTTCGCCCGCAAAAATAGATTTTCATCGACTTTTCAAAAATTCGTCAATAACTTGATTTTGGCAGCCCGGATTTGGAATAACCTAGAGGCGATTTTTTTGAAGATTGGTGACAAAAAATTTTGATCGATCTGTCGATTCGATTTCTGAAATCGGCGACCTCGATTTACGCTAGGGGCAACTTCTTAGCCAAATCGGATACTAAAAATTTTTCGAACCATAAGGGGGGATTAAGGCTAAAACATCGCCCCTCCCCATCTAAACAAGTGCCAAAACGGGGCCAAAAACGGCAAAAAATTGTAAACTTAAAAACGGCTGAAAATGCAATTTTTGGCATAAAATAGAAAAATTTTTGGGAGAGGTTTCGATGCGGGTCTAAAGGGGGCTGCTGCTAAAATTTCGGGCGGATGGGTCTTCCCTACACAAATCTATGGTCGGGCCCCCAGATTTTTTTGCCCAGCCACATATTTACAGGTGTGTTTGGGTGTTTGTAGGTGTGTTTGGGGGGCGGGGGTTATCCACTTCTCCCCCCAAATGGGCAGGTCCTCGACCCTCTCCCTCTCTAAAAAATTTCGCTACCCCTACCTCCAAATCGGCCTTTCGGAGACCCTTCCCGGTAGGTGTAGTTGGGTGAGGCTTAGCAGCCAAACTTAATGTTAAGGTTGGGATTTGTGGCTATTACCTTGCTAAAAATTTTCCAACTGTGGCTTGCTGTTAGCCCTCTAGATAGGTGATTCTTTGTGAGCGTCTTTTCGTACCAAAAATCGATGGGGGGTAGCCGAAAGTTGGGGATATTATGTCTATGTGTATTTTAGATTGGATTCATTTCTCACACACGCCGGCCAGTGTAGTGTTACTGTTATGTCAGCGAGTACAAGCAAGTGCCCTTGGGGTTCAGGCACATCCACAAAACTAGCCTGCTCTGGCGCTAGTCACACTTCCCCTTCGGAGGAGAAAATTTTACAGGACCCAGATATTGTTCAGCCATCTTCTTGTTTTGCTGATATTATGAGTGAACAATTGGTTGAAGCGATGACCGCAGCGTCTATTTCAGTTGAACCTAGGTATATACATACATGTATATAATACAAAGATGGTTGACTATTGACTATACTATACGTATAAGTGTACCTGATTTTCTTCTATTATACGTATAAGTGTACCTGATTTTCTTCTTCTTAACAGCGTATTTAGTGTCTATGAAGAAAAACCTTGAAATGCGCCCGAATTTTCGTAGAAAAATTCCTTTTCGATCTAAAAGAGTGTGTGTACATAATATTTTAAAAAATAAAGCGGGGGCCCCAGTGGCCCTCAAAATCTCCATTAAATCCTACTCAAGTCATTGAGTTGAGTTTATGACCGTAGTGATGGGCACCGGATATTTTTTCATATGCGGAAATCCACCTATTTTGCGTTAGCGGATATCCGGTTATCCGGTAAAGGTAAAGGTAAAGTGACCCCTGGAGAGAACTCCAACCTACAGAAGGTTATAGTGTGCCGGTACTTATCTCTGGATTCACAGCCCGAAGCCAGGAGCGACAACTCAAATGTTGACTACATCTGTGGAAGGGGGGCCAGCCCTTCATCAGGCATTACGCCAGAACACAGACTCCTGTTACCTTCCCACCGCAGTGGTATATACCCATTTACCGACCAGTTAAGGATAGACAGCTGGGTTGGCTGGAGCCCACGGCGAACCGATATGTGCTTAGTCCCTTGCTCAAGGGGATTTGCGAAAGCCTTGTGGCAGAGGGGGTTCGAACCTAGGACCGTAAGATCTTTAGTCGAACACCTTACCACTCGGCCATTGCGGCACAATCCGGTTATCCGGTTATCCGCCTATTCCAAACTTAGCTTCAAGAAAATTTTTCGATTTAGCAGCTAAATTTTCAATTTTTCTATCAATTTTTTGGCAGACTGTGAATGTCTATCATGCGACCAAGCCGCAACCTTCGTTTCAAAAATATTTTTAGCAAAATTGCTGACAAAATTTTTCAGTTTTTGGAATTTTTGTCAAAAATTTGCTAATTTTTCATTGTTTTGACTGAAATGTACACGGGTATCCGGACATGAATCAGGATATATATCCGGATATTTTTCTCAAATCGGATGTTATCCGAATATAAAAATTATCCGGATGTCCAGTGCCCATCACTAATGACTGTGTGAATGTTTATCACTAATTGCATGGTTATGTGTTTATTATATATATATGTATATATATATATATATATATATATATATTTCTAGTGCATTCATCGAGCATACTAGCGATGATGATAATTGCCCGAGCCCTAGCACTGTTGTGGATTTGGACTCGATGACGGTGGCAGGTTGTGACAATGATGAATTGCTAGCCAGAATGCTGCAACAAGAATTTGATAAGGAATACAATGAACGGATAATGCGAGAACAAGACCACAGAAATAGAAACCAAAAAAGTACCTAACTGTTCCTGTGTTTTTTGGGGGTTTCCGTATATGAATTTTTTCATTTTGTGCGAGCAAAGCTTTGTTTTGACGTTTGATAGCATTGATCTTGAGGAAATAACGTCTTTTGCTTATGTAGTAAAGTTCCACCTAGCTGCATTCTAAAATTACTGGGTTAAATGAAGCAGTGTACTTCTTGGAGCAAAGGAGGCAGATTGATGGTGGAGGCCACTAGACTGGCCCAATTTCCTAGAAAGCCACACTGCCATGTATATATCACAGTTCCATCCCCAAAGTCGATCATTTTCGGTAACCATATATATCCCGATCTGCTGGCAGAAGCTGTGAGATCAGACGACTCTAGCTTTGAGGAAAGCTGCTGCAGTAGCAAATCTACAGGCACGTCCCACTCCCAATATCAAGTTCTGGACGGACGGAACTGGGAAGGATGGAACAACCAACGGGGGTACCGTGTTTTGATGGAATTCGACAACGGCCAAGATCCTGCCAACTCGGCTTTCCAGCGGGCAGATTCTGTTCTAGCTTTACAGCATAAATGCTGGCATTTTGCTTCGCCCCCCCCTAGGGATGGGGAAGTGGGGGGCGAGCCAAAGGTAAAATATTCCGAATTTTTTGCGAAAAATTAGCATTTTTAAGGTAAAAACGCAAAAATTCGCTGTTTTGTAAGCTTAAAATTAGCTTATAAGTCCATAAATTAGCTAAAAATTGAGAAAATTTTTGAAAATTTGACCTCAAAAACCTAATTTTTTGACACTTTTGGGCGACCCCCAAAAAAGTGGGTGGGGGCTTGCCGAAAAGTGGGGGGCCCACCCCTCCCCCCCCACTAAAAAATGCCAGTAAATGCTGGCACTAAGCATGGCATTGGGCTGGATATCCGACAGAGGAGAAGACTTCGGGAAGGACCAAATCATCGGAAAAATGCTCCTTGCAGTCGCATGAAAAGGTTAATATATATGAGCTAATGATGGCCAAGCAGACAAAATGTCTGATTAGTGCTTAAAATGTATATATATTACGTATGCGCCAGTATTAATATTAATCAGTATTTTCTGGCTTGGTAAAAGTACGTGAGTTTATAGGACACGTATAATAGGCGTAATTAAAGTGAGGATCAATATGAGCCCAAGACAAACGTTGCGGCTCATGTTAGCCGTTTACATATTGTCCTCTACTTATTTAGTTGTTGGCTCATGTAAACATTGTAAATCTTGTTCTTGACACGTTTAAATGTTGGCCATCATACATAGCTCATATTGACATTTTCATGCGACTGCAAGGATCATTTCACGTATATAATGTCTGTTTCTGCTTATCATTCTCAATCACAACTTGATTCGGTTTTCTACTAATCTCTTGAAATCTTTGTGTTATTTAGTCAGCATATCTTATGAGCGATATTTGGTGGAAAATGCTGGAGCCCTTGATAGTTCCTCAGAGTCGGATGAAGATGATGATATTCGAGAATGTCGCAACAATAAGCTCGATAGTAAGATTATAATCTTTCTATGTTATAATTTATTATAATATTTTATTATGATAAATTATAATATTTTTTCGTACATTACATAGCATTGCACTTATACTTGCGTTGCTGGCTTTTTCCAAGGCAAAACTTTCTTGGAGAGGATGTATGGGTGGCGGCGGGCCGCCTCAGGTCTGGGAGGAACGGACTTCTGGGGGGGCAGAAAATTTTTTCGAAAAATGCTTAAAAATAGCTATTTTTTGCTGCTGAGCTAAAAATGTAACTATTTTTAACCTAACTTTAAGCTTAAAATAGCTAAAAATGAAATTCTAAAGAGGGACAAAGAATCAGGCGAAGCCGGAAAATTTTTGAAAATTTACCCTCAAAACTTTATTTTTCTGTTGACTTCTGAAGTCGGGGGTCGACAGGCCCTAATCATGGAGGGAGCGACCCAAGTTTAGGGGTAACCGATTTTTTCTAGGGGGGGGGCGCCCCCCTGCATGAAATTGCTTAGTTGTATTGTATAAGAAAGGAAATTCATAGTCTGGTTGACGTATCCTCTTATTCTTACCGGATTTCGTAGTCTGAAGTCTAAATAAATATACCGTATAGCAGCGGCCGCCTGGTAGCTCTACTCTGGAATATCTGGGTTTTTTACTGGGGGGATGGGGGGCGCCCCCACCTTTTGGGTTCCCCCCCCCATTCGTTCCCCTCCACACCCTAAGGTGACCAGAAAATGACAAATTTTTAAGATTTTCTGTAAAAATTCTCAAAGGTTTTCCGGCTTCGCAGGAAATTTTTGGTCTTTTTTGGTGCTAAAACTTAATTTTTATGCACATTCAAGCTTAATAATAGCAGTATAATGAGGAACACAGGCTATTTCTTTACTGTATTTTTAGCATTTTTAGCCCATTTGGGGGGGCGTCCCCCCACTTATTTTTGCCGAGAAAAACCCCAGAATATATATATATATCATAGGGGTCGCTAGCGACCCCTATAATATGAGTGAAAATGGTCGAATGACCGTGTAAAACAAGGCTGCGCAGAAGCTGCGCAGATTCCTGCGCAGATCCTGCGCAGATTATGTGCGCAAAAAATTGTACGTGTCGAGTTTAGTATGTGTGCGAAGTTTCATCCCCGTACCACTTTCCGTTAAAAAGTTATGCCAAAAATCGCTTACGAGAGTGATGTTTTTTTCCGGTTTCTCGCTTTTGATGTCTCATAAGGGGGTTTTGTAGCTTGAATAACTACAGATAGAAAAATTTTTGCCTATGAAACCCATATATATTCTTGTAGTACAAATCAAAAATAAGAAAATAAGCTAGTTTTTATGCCTCCCAGGGTCGGAAAAAATTTTTGGCTGGGGGCCAAAGTCGGCCAAAACGCTAAAATGGCCAAAAAGTATGCTTCAAAGGCGCCTTAATAAGTCAGATTGGGCTATATATGGGGCAATACTGACTATATGGTTAAACAGTACACATATCGGGGTCGTTCAAATGCTATATGATTTTCCGTCTTCGTGCGTAATTTTTCGGTACTGGCCGGCCAAAGTTGGTGAATTTTGGGTCGAACTTTGAACTTAATTTTTTCGCTTATTTTGCTACATGGGTGGCTCAAATTTTGCATACAAAGGTTTTTTGGGACGGAGAATCGATTCCCGCTATCAGTTTTGCTGCCCGAGTAACCCAAGTTGCTGGGCTGGTTCCACTTGACCGTCTGAGGGGTCATGTCGGTAACCGCTTCCCGGAGGTCCATAGTAGGCTTTACATTGCCTCTCCAAACTTTGTCTATAGGGGTTTTCTGGTGCGCCCAGCTCATTCCTGGCATCCGTTTTGCCGTCTGACCCACCCATCTTGCTGTGCTGGTTCCACTTTGCCGTCTGGAGGGTCCGGTCGGTACCGACTTCCGGGAACACCATATAGGACTGTACATAGCCCGACAAAACATTGTCTATAGGGGTTTTCTGGTGCGCCCAGCTCATTCCTGGCATCCGTTTTGCCGTCTGACCCACCCATCTTGCTGTGCTGGTTCCACTTTGCCATCTGGAGGGTCAGGTCGGTGGGAGGTCATGGGGTCAAAAATGAAATTTTTCAAAAGTGGTCAAATTTGGTATCAAATGGAAGCGCTAAGCGAGCTGAGCAACATTTGTCATAGAACTGCATGCTCAAAGTGGCTGTAGAGTGCTGTGCTGGGGTGGGGTGGGGACTTAGGCGATTTTCGGTCAAAAATGAAATTTTTCAAAAGTGGTCAAATTTGGTACCAAATGAAAGCCCTAAGCGAGCTGAGCAACTTTTGTCATAGAACCGCATGCTCAAACTGGCTGTAGAGTGCTGTGGGGGGGGTTGGGGACTTAGGCGATTTTCGGTCAAAAATGAAATTTTTCAAAAGTGGTCAAATCTGGTACCAAATGAAAGCCCTAAGCGAGCTGAGCAACTTTTATCATAGAACTGCATGCTCAAAGTGGCTGTAGAGTGGTGGGGTGGGGTGGGGACTTAGGCGATTTTCGGTCAAAAATGAAATTTTTCAAAAGTGGTCAAATTTGGTACCAAATGAAAGCCCTAAGCGAGCTGGGCAAATTTTGTCATAGAACCGCATGCTCAAACTGGCTGTAGAGTGCTGTGGTGGGGTGGGGACTTAGGCGATTTTCGGTCAAAAATGAAATTTTTCAAAAGTGGTCAAATTTGGTACCAAATGAAAGCCCTAAGCGAGCTGAGCAACTTTTATCATAGAACTGCATGCTCAAAGTGGCTGTAGAGTGCTGTGCTGGGGTGGGGGGGACTTGGCGATTTTCGGTCAAAAATGAAATTTTTCAAAAGTGGTCAAATTTGGTACCAAATGAAAGCCCTGAGCGAGCTGAGCAACATTTGTCATAGAACTGCATGCTCAAAGTGGTTGTGGAGTGCTGTGGTTGGTTTGCTTGCTACCGTTGAAAGATATCTATACATATATATACAGTGGCGTAGATAGGTCTTTTCTTCGGGGGGGGGCGGATCTTTGGCAAGTCGGGGGGGGGCGGATCTTTGGCAAGTCGGGGGGGGGGGGGTGGGGGGGCCGAACCCCCCCCCCCGAAATTCAGTAATTTTTTACCGTGACCTACAGTCATAACAGGAAATTTTATTTCAGGGAAATGAAATAATTAATAATAATGCATAATACTTGTCATAGTTAGCAATTCGTAATACGTATGAGTAAGAATACAGACAAGCGGGACTATAGGGGCTCAGCCCCCAGTAGAAAATTTTTAGAAATATTACGTTTTAAACCCATATTCCCGGTAATTTTCGCACGACATTTTCCTCTAGTTTGGCTTCGAGCTAGCGATTTTTTGAAAAATTAAAGGTCAAAACCTATTTTTCAGACTACTTTTCCCGACAAAACTGGCGCAATATGCTAAGCTCGCGCTGCGCGCGAGCTCAAAAATTTTTGCTCTAGCAAAATTTCCAGGGGAGCAAAGGTGCTTCGGGGGGGGGCGCCCGCCCGGGCGCCCCCCCCTTATCTACGCCCATGTATATATATATACCTTCATGAGCATACATATATAAAATAATAGAAAACAAGAACAAAAAGTGCTCCTTCGTCGCATGTAAAATACATATGAGTCTTCGTAGGCAGGTTGTACATAAACAAAAACTAGCCTGTGAAATACATATGAGTTCCGTAGGGAGGTTGTAAATTAAGGAAAGTAGTATAGTGTCGCCGTTTCGACCCTCAATCCCAATCCCAAATTTGTCACTCCCACTCCCTCCCACCCCTTGAACATTTTTTCTGTAAGTCGTCATCAACCTTCCTTACCACCCCTCTGTGTTCTTCCCCCGGGGCTGGGGACCCGGCGTCGGCCCATTAGTGGTTTTTTGGGTTTTTTATATTTTAATTTTTTTTTTTTTTTTTTTTTTGGGTTTTCTAAGGAATATATACAACATACATATATATATATATACACTATATACAGTAGTCCTTAAGAGGACTGTTGGGATAAAAGAATCATATATCCAAAGGAACTGTTGTCACCCCATCTGCTAGCACTTTTCGTTTGGGGTAGACATAGGTTAGGGCATCCTTAATTTGATGGTACTGAATTGTTTTATTGTCTGGATTTAAGAAGCCTCTATTTTCTCCTGATTTTGTATTTCCTGTTTCCAAAACCTCTTTAAAATCATCTGGAGTGTAGCTATTTAGGGTCTTGCTAACTCCTTTATGGGAGACTTTGTTCGTTTTTCCCCAAGCTAGATAAGTTTTACTACAAAGCGCTATAATCCCGTCTCCAGTCCATTCCTCTTTGAATAAACCGGGTATTCTTTTCTGGCTAGGGTCTAGGACGAAGAAATCTTTAAGGGCCTTTTGCCATCTACTTTCATTTATTATAGGGACACAATCACTTAAGTTTTTGGAAGAGCAGGCGAAATAGAGGGAGTCAGTGTCCATTTGACACAATTGGAATGTTTCGGGCCACAAATTTGGTTTCAGACAATCATAGTAGAACTGTAGCATTCTAAGTTTGGCGTATTGATACACGAAAAACCCCACTAATTCTGGAAGCCTATAAACAATTTTGGACTTCGCCGATTGAACCTCATATATCCCATTCCCCAAATCATCTAATCTCCGAAATCTCCACCCATTCACTTCCCTACTAGCCCCGGACCTTTGACAATATTTTACATCTTGGTGCTTTTCCAGATTTGTAATAGTTCGGCCATAATACGAATTTCCCAAAAGTTTAAACATTTCCCCCTTGAGTGCCAAATCGGGATCGGAATCAGCTGCAGATCGATGGTAAGTTACCTCATCCCCCAATTCTTTGAAACAAGCCTTAGGTTTGAACTCAATTGCCTGATAAATTTTAGTAATTTTTAGCCCGTGTTTTAGATACCACTTAATTAGAGGAGTAGCTAGGAGAATTTTCGTTCCAAAGTAGCTTCCAATTAGACCCCTTCTAGGCTGTGCCATTAACTCATTCAAATCGCAAAATGTTTTCATGTGATCTCCTATATCTTCCTTAGTAATTTCTACATTTTTGAAAATAGGGGTCATCTCAGCAAAATGTTCTTTCTTTTCCTCAGGTACCTCGATGTCCACCTCAACTAATCCGAAAAACCTATTAGCTTGAATTTGAGTAACTAATTGTGCAAATGTAAGGACCGATCGTTTTTTAGGGAGATTGAAGTGTTCTTCCATAAACTCTTGCATTTCCAAGGATTCTTTCAGGTCTTTATCGAATTCACATTCCCATTTTTCAATTAAGTCGAACCCACCGTCTTTAATAGCCTTGGAGACCCTCTCTGTTCTTTCCCTTCTTTTCGTTCTATCTTCCGAATCCTGATTCCTATCCAATTGGCAGCCATGCCCATGGAAGTAGCACCCATGAAATTGTAAGACTAAGTTCTTTTCAGAGACCCACCCATCAACTTTCGATTTCCCGACTCTTTTTTGACCGCCATTGTAAGCATGCTCAACCCTAACCCCTAAGGCCTTTGCCATATACTCTAGCCACATAGCTTCTTTCCGGCCCCGTTGTAGCCATCTTTTGAATTTCCCATCCTCAGTGGGTTTCCATTCGGCGTACAAACCAGTGGGCATTTCCTGCATTGTGCACCAGAGATATAGGGCATTTGCATCGAACCCAAAAATTTGTGCAACTTTGAACCCATTTGTTATTTCGGTAACCCCAGCTTCATGATATCTATGAAAAACCAAACTAGGCCCTCCAACTATATTATCCTTAACTAATTTATGCCATTTTTGAGTAAATCTATTAAAAAGGGGAAGAATTGTATGTTTAGGAATTTTATTCATCATGTGTTTGTAAGCTAAGCCAGGGAGAGAGATGGCCCCACTTTTAAACATGTCGATTCCCATAGTTTTCCAAAAGTCTACCATTTTTTCAGTTGCCTGGAGGAATGGCCCTACATCCAAATTATTGTACCAGATTAGGAGATCCCTGACTGTTTTAAATTTATTTTTCCTCCACGCTGCCACAACAGCTATGAAGTCCTCATCCGAAATTTCCTGTTGTTTAAGAGTTGAATAGTAAAGGTCGCGATGTGGGAAACCGGTATCCAGAAATTCAAGGGAAGTGAAGGCTTCATAGGGAAAGGCTCCTTTTTGTTCTTCAATTTTAAAACCCTTTAACCACTTTTTGTAGGAAGTACCAGCGGCGAGGTAATTTGTAATGTCAAGGAAGTACAACTTTGGGGTAGAGAGTGCCATATAGTTGTTATTCTTTTTAACAGTATAATTAATATCTTGGCCATTCAGCAGTAAATTTGTAATTAGACAACATTTTATAAGATTCATATCGAATTTTCCAGAATTGAATCCCAATGTGGGTACCGCTTTAAGCCATTCCTCAAATTCTGCTAGAAGTTTCTCGTGTTCTGCTAAACCGGAAAGGGTAGGCTCGTAGATTTCCCTAAGAAGTTCGTATGCCTTGTCGGCTATCTCTTCCATGTAGTCCTTCATTCGGACCACTAAATCGTAGGGATCTCCAGTAGTGATTAGACAATTTGGATTTTCGTAACCCGGGACATTGGAAGCAATGGATACTGAACCAGGGATTAGTTCTTTTTCGTAAATCAATTTCGGCCCACTTTTCTTAGAAGTCGGTTTGAACATGCACTCAAAGTCATAGGCGATGCGGAAAGGATAGTACCATTCAGGCACCGGAATTCCTAGTTCACTTATCTTTTGGAGGATCGTTTTAGTAGGCCCTACTCCCCCACCAGGAAAGATATGCTTGATGCCCACCTCACAGCTTTTGGAGTGTTGCATGAAATGGGAGTGGTGATGGAATAGTTTGTCGCAATTGGAACACTTCCAGGTAAGAGTGAATTTATTGAGATTTTTAATGAAGGAGAAGTGGTTTTCATAAATGTTTAGAGCCATTTTCCGGGATCTCTTTCCTAGGGGTCTTCGAATAAGTTTAGCTGCCACATCTGTAACCTCTTGATCCTTTTCATGATTTCTAATTAGGAGTTCATTGAGATCTTCAGGCTCTTCATCCGCTTCCTCAACGGTGGGACCGAGTTCATACACCGTAATGGCGACATCAAATTTTTCCTCAAGTTCGTCTAAATCTTCTAACGTAACCCCATTAAACTCATCCCCAGGTTGAACCCACTGATCAATTAATTCGTCTGTTCTTTCCTCTAAACCATGAACATTAGATCCAAGACCTAGAGCCAAACACCTGAATAAACACTTTTCGTCTTGGTAAGGCTTCCCTGAATTTTCATTCTTTACAAGAGCATTGAGCCCACGATTATTTTTAACATAGTCAGGAAGATATCTAGCTTCACCGACAGGATAGGAGATCAATTTATTAATGTAAAAGCAAACATTTGTAACTTGTAGTACAGTCCATTTAGTATTAGGACGTTGCTGTCTAACCCATTCAAGGATGTCCCCTCTCTCAAGTTCATAGAAAATTTTTCCTAGATCTCCCTCATTCGCAATATGGATAGGTTCGTCGAAATACCGGTTATTTCCGGATGGGTAGTAGTACCTCAATTCCCCGTCTTCAATATTCCTAAGTACAAATCCAAAGGAAAGATTAAATTTAAACTGCCACCTCTGAAGTTTGAAAATAACTTTGACCAGGTCCTTAATCTGAGATGCACTGTCTATTCTGAAATTATACCTATTTTGAATCCCAGAGGAAACAAAGTAGCGAGTCCTTATTCGACTCCAATTTTCCCTATAAATTTGAGCTAGGTCTTCGGGGAGATCCTTCACAATGCTTCTAGTCAATTTGGGGGCATCCTCTGTTGGGAGATTAGAGAAATGGGTCTGTCTCAAAGATCTAGGGTCTGGAACTTTTGGGGCTTCTCTATGGGTCCTAAGGTGGCCTTGATATCCTTTGTAGGTCTTATATTTGAACCCGCATTTTCGGCACTCATAAGAGGGAGCTTCGTCGGGGTGGAATTTTTTGAAATGTCGGGTCATATTATGTTTTTCGGTGAATGACTTCTCACATTTGGGGCAATGGAATAAGGGTCTAGAAGAGTGGGTTGCCTTGTGCTTCCTAAGCTCGACCAAAGTGGGGAACGTTTCCTGGCAGGTGGGACAGGAGTGGGTTGTGCTAGCAGAGCGGGGAGGAAGGTTCTCAGGAAGGGATTGGGCGTAGGTCCAAAATTCGTCGGTCCCGATTACAGTTTTACCATCCCACTCAGTTTTAATTAGGGAGATGGCTTGGTCTCTCAGGGCCTGGGTTATAGAAGGATTTCCCTTCCAGACTCCTGTAGAGATAGCGGCGTTTAATTGAGCTATACCAGACATAATAGAAATAGGAACAATCAGTTTGCGAATTACTTTTATTAACCCTTTTTATTACTTTGAATTTGAAAGATATATGACTCCTTTTATTAACTTTTCCTGTTTTTATTAACTTTGGAAACTATTAACTTTACCCTTTTTATGTACTTCTATTACGCTTTTATATACGTTACTTTAGCCTGTTTTTATTAGCTTTGTGCTTATATAAACTAATAAGTCTAAAAACTGTTTATATGTACTTAGTCCCTTTTATTAATTCCTCGTTTATATGAACTTCAAGATTTCCTGTTTATATGTACTTTACGTTTATATGTACTTGTATGAACTTTCCGGTTATTTGCACTTTACCGTTTATATGTACTTTCTCCTTTTATTAACTTTTCTCCTTTTATTAACTTAATGAGAATTCCCGCTTTTATTAACTTTATTTGCTTTAAAATAACTTTGAATAACTTTGAGTAACTTTCCGCTTTTATGTCTAACGTTCTCGTTTATATAGACTTTCCTTAACTTTTTCTTACTTTTATTAACTTCAAAATTTATTAACTTCAACTTTCGATTTTAACTAATTACTCAGTACTTAACCAATATAATTAACCAATAGGAAACGATTAATTAACTAATTAGAGCGCAGAGAGAGAGCTGAAAAAACCGACCGCTCACGACGACAGATTAAGTCAGACTGACGAGGTGCCCGATTTTTGCGGCCTTATATAGTTTTTGGGACCTAGTCGCACCTGTTGCTGTCAATCAAAGATCAAAGGTGCCGCTTCCGGTGTAATCAATCAAATTTGACAGGTAATTAATCATTTTGACAGGTGAAAGGTAAAGTTTCTAGGATGTTGAAGGTTGAAGGTAAGTTAAAATCCAAGGTATGTAAATAAAGACTGAAATGAAAGCTGAACTTGAATGAATGTAGATTGTAAGATGAAAGCTTTGTTCGAGTGGGCTTTTTGCCTTAGGCCAATTGGCTTAATTATAAGGCCTGAATCTTTGCCCATTTGCCTTTCGGACAGGGCCAAAAAAGATGGAAAACTTCTGGAGAAAGTTCTCAATACTACTTCCACTTCTACTTTTAATAAGTTCTGGTTGCTGCATAGTTTTAGAAGGTTTCATAATTAAAACTCTTTTCTCCTCTTCGCTGGCCTGTTGACAGACTAAAAAGTAGAACACACTGAGACGCACACACTCACTACGTAAAATTTTACGCTACGCTCATTGACTGAAAACAAGTTTTACTACGCAGACACGTACGTAGGACCACGATTTATTTAACTTGTTATAACTTTAGCTACATTAATCGTAGTGAGGTGAAATTAACATAGTTAGATAGAGCAAAAGTAGGACTTCAAAATGGTAACAGGTAACCTCCAAAAATATGAAAATTAATTAACCAAATATAGCTTGCAAAACTAGTCCTCTTTTAGGCCTTAAATAATTCCAGATTTTGTGCTGAAACTTTAAAGCTTTATTGTTAGTCGTGAGTTATGGTCTGTGGGGCGTTCTTCCTATCATCAGAAAGCTGAGAATGAGATCTACCCGATTACGTTAAAATCACCGCTTGTCTATTTACGTATCTCTAGTAATTAACGTTTATATTTTCATTAAAATTTGTGGAAAACCTTTGCATTAAACCTTTGTACTAACTTTGCCTCAAATTCAAAAACCTTTGTGTTAAAGCTTTGTACTAAGTCCTACGGTAATGCTGGCTAGACAGAGACCTGGACATGATTAATTGCTTCTTGAAAGAATAGAACAGAGATCTTTAAATGCGGATATCTTTAGATGTACTGGACGGATTTTAATAAAATAAAGACCATCGTGTTGCTCTCGTCAAGGACTACAAATCTACACCAAACATGCCAAAAAGGTACTAATTGCTTAACATTTTAAACAATGCATATTAGTTCTTCTTTAAAGCTTTAAAATTCAAGGTAAATGTTACAACTTTCTAATCAATCTTTCAGCTGTAAACGTTGCATCATGTTTAGTATCATTCGAATCCTCGCAACAAGATCTAGCTAACTAACTAACAATTATCACATAGCTACTTATCTATCTTCACTAATTAAGCTTTATACTTTCATTAAACTTTTGCATTAAAGCTTTGCATTAACTTCAAACCTTTATACTAACTTTTGGCCTAGTTCGTAAGCCTAACTTTTTGACAGCTGGTTGATAGATTCTAGCCTATTTCGCTGACAGCTGGTGTCGTCTTTAAAATTAATGGGATTCTTAATTGCTCCTCTAAAGGGATATCGTTAAATGGTTATAACTTTAGCTCCACTGTATGGATTTCGATGAAATAAAGACCACTGGATTCGTCTCGTTGAGATCTACAAAACTACACCAAATACGGGTATGCTTCACCAATATTTCGACTAATCGGAAACAGTGAATTTTAAGGGCATAAAGGGAGTATTCAAACAGTCATAATAACTAATAAACTTCATAAAAACGGTCTGCTATCCTCACTATTGCATTTTACACCTTACAAGCTTCACAATGAGCCCAAACAAGGACGTCTTACAATGCGTATTCACAGTCTTACTAATCCTAGCCTTCATAACTAGTTTCACTTTAAATATTTGGCTTTGGACCGGAAGTTGTAAGGAACCCCTAAGCGTGGACTACCAAACAGACGGGAGGATACGTATTTCCAAACAAGGGCAACACGTCTACTACGCTCCACCCCAGTTTAACGCAATTTTAGACCTCTATTATGAATGCTCGATAGGAAGTTGTTTAACCGCCCCAGCTAAGCACTGCCCCTTCATTTCAGAGGTATACAATTTTCAGATTTGTCTTGACGTCAATAAAAACATAGAAAGCGCTTACCTCGGGCCTATCTATCTTACAAAAAGCGAGCTCAATGACTTGTATTCCTTGTGAATTTCTCTACTTCAAGCACCCGTTTACCTGTATGGTTTCCGCCCCGACTAAAGCAGGGAAGACTACATTCGTGTCAAAACTTGTTAAAAATGCACATAGACTGATAAGACCTCCCCCGAAAAGGGTTATTTGGTGTTTTACGGAGTGGCAAGCGGCTTACGAAAAAATTAACGCAGAGTTTGTTGAGGGTATACCTGACTTGGAACAGCTTAAAGGGAACACAGAACCAATTTTACTAATTCTTGACGACCTAATGGATGAAGTAAAAAAGGATTCTAAACTGGTTCGACTTTTCACCCGGGGATGCCATCACTGGTCCTGCAGTGTCGTACACATCACCCAAGACTTATTTTATGATAAACAAAGAACTAACCGAATAAACTGCCAATACATAGTTTTAATGAAAAATCCAGCAGATAAGCTGACAGCAATGAACCTAGCCCGACAAATGTTTCCGACCAATACAACTTACTTTATGGAATCTTTCAACCACGCAACCTCAAAACCCCACGGTTATCTCTTAATTGACCTCGACCAAGAAACCCCAGAGCAGTACAGGCTTAGGACAGATATTTTCGATCGAACCGGAGTTTACCTACCGAAACCAATAAAAACGCGGAATCAATAAAAACAGGGGAGAATCAATAAAAACGCAAAGTGCCCATAATCCGATAATAGCATTGATAATCAATAAAAACGCAAAATGGCCAAACGATTTGAAAGCAATCTTCCCTGTCTCATACATCTCTGTAACTGTAACAAAAAGGTGAGAGAAGCTATCATTGAAAGCAGTGATCTTAGTTTAATCAGAACGATTCTAGACTGCATTGAGAACGTACTTTCTGGAAACGTTGAACTGTCAGAAGCAGACAAAAGAGCTCTACGCAAACACGTAAATATATTGCGAACTTTGAGAGATAAGAAAGTAAAACTTAAGGACAAAAAGCAAATTATAGTTCAAAAGGGTGGCTTTATTCCCGCTCTCCTCGGTCCACTAATTGGAATAGTCAGTGGTATTGCAAGCAGTTTTATAAAGTAATGGAGTATTCGATCCTAGTTAAACCAGAAGAGTTTGATCAGCACCAGGACGTTCTTGAAAAGGATGTAGTTCAAAAGTTAAAAAGTAAAGACTCAGCAGATACAAAGCTGAAAAAGTACCAGCAGGCCAACTACAGAAGAAGATTTTTAAAGGAAAAGCCCTATAAATTAGACATAACAACAACCGAACCAAAGCCTCTTCCCGACATTGTCTCCACTCTACCTATAACTTTACAGAGTAAAGGGAAAAACCTCATTGACTTTGTACAATCTATTCCTGACTTTAAAGTAAACGAGAAAGGGGAAATTGAGTACAAAGGTAAATTCGAGCCGGGTTCTAGAATCTTCGACCTAATTCACGACTTTGTCCGCAACCGTAAAACTGTCTCTCCGGCTAAGGGTTGGGAATTGTTCGCTGAGGCTCTGAGGGAAAGTAATGTTCCAAGGGAGTTTATCGGCAATCGTCAACGTTGGGAAGCAATAAAAGGCACTCCTTCGATAACGGACACGGTTGAACGGATACGAAAAGTAAGACAGAGACTTCAGTTTGGAACGGGACGCGAGCAACCAAAAACAGTCAGGACGAAACGAAAACGTACAAAAGGTGCAAAACGCAAGCCGAAACATTTTAACTTCAATAAAGCACTGACAAAACTAAAATGGAAGACCTTCTAACCAAATTATATTACGATCCCACCCAACCCTCGGCATTTTCCGGGATAAATTCTTTGGCGAAAGCAGCAGGGGTTTCTCAAAAAGAGGTCAGGGGGTGGCTTGGAAAGCAATATACCTACTCTGTCCACAAACCAATTAAGCGAAAGTATGCCCACCTTAGTTATATATTCCATGATATAGATGAGCAGTGGCAAATTGACTTAGCAGACATGGCAAACCTAGCTGACCAAAACGACGATTACCACTTCCTACTCACCTGTATTGACGGCTTCAGCAAGTACGCCTGGGTAGAGCCCGTAAAAAGCAAATCGGGAGCTGACATCACAGCGGCGTTTGAAAACATTCTAGCTCAGGGACGCAAACCCCAGAAAGTGTTAAGTGACAGAGGGAAAGAGTTTCAGAATAAAAAGTTCCAAAATTTACTAAAATCAAAGGACATTCGCTACTACACCTGCAATAACCCAGACATTAAATGTAGCATAGTTGAACGTTTTAACAGAACCCTGAAGACAAAAATATGGAAGTACTTTACACGAACAAGGAGCTACAGGTACCTAGACGTCCTTCAGAGTTTCGTAAGTGGTTATAACAATTCAAAGCACCGTACAATTAAAATGACTCCAACTGAGGCTTCTAAGCAAGAGAATGAGGGGAAGGTAAGGGAGATCTTTCTAGGTAGGCATTCTAAGTTGAAAAAGCAGTTTAAAATAGGTGATATCGTTCGAATAAGTAAGACTAAAGGGAGATTTGAGAAAGGCTATCTACCAAATTGGTCCGAGGAACTTTTCAAAATAAAGGCAATTCACCCTAGCGGAATGTACGAACTTGAAGACCTAGCCGAAGAGCCAATTCAGGGTCTATTCTATCCCGAGGAGTTACAAAAAGTAGATAAACCAGACTCTTATTGGGTTGAGAAGATAATAAAAACTAGAAAAAGGGGCAGGAAAAAAGAGTATTTTGTCAAGTGGCTAGGCTATCCAGAAAAATTTAATAGTTGGATATCTGAAGATGACGGATTTCTATATGTTCCTCCCCAGTAACACGGGAGACTTCGAAACCAACTCTCTAAATGACTACCGGGTTAAACTCCCTCATAGAATTAAATTACAGGGCGAGTGGGAAGTTGCGCTTGTGGAAATGATGTATCCGGTGACTTGGGGTAATCTTTCTGCAGCTAACTCGGCCGTCTCTTTTAAGTTTCCTGACAAGACCTCAATGGTTAAACTCCTACCTAAACGACACTACGAAACAGTGGACGATCTATGCGATGCAATTAATTTCACTATACTTAATATGGAACACCCCGTCACAGGTGAGAGAGCACCAATTAAATTTAGATTCGATGGTTACAGGCACAGAGTAATGTTTTCAATACCAAAGACCTTCCCTAATACAGTTAAGTTGAGCAAAAATCTCTGGAAGATGCTAGGCTACTACCCTGATCCAATGCAAAGGGACGGTGATCCTGTAGATGACAAAATAATTTTCGTTGCTGAGTCCGAACCAGATCTTAGACTAGGTTTCTACTCTCTCTTCGTTTACTGTGACCTGGTGGCTCCTCAAGTTATAGGAAACGCACTGGTACCTCTAATTCGTGTAGTGACGACAGAGGGGACTCACGGGGCTGTAGTAAATAAGGAGTACCACAATCCACATTACGTCCCTGTCCTCCACAAAGAGTTTGGAACTGTCGAAATCAATATAAACGATGACGCGGGGAGGCCTGTACAATTTGCATTCGGAAAGGTTTACGTTAAACTTCACTTTCGAAGACGACGATAATGCGCTGTCAGTACATACCCGAAACTCAGGGCACTTGGGAGCTAACCCTACTTCAAACTGGTGGGGCGCTTCCGGCATACGCAGGGCTTCCGTACCAACGAGGAGCAGGGATAGGAAACATCTTTAGGGGTCTATTTAGAGCCGCACTTCCAATTCTCAAAAGAGTCGGTCTATCTGCAGGTAAAAGTCTTGCAAAAAACGCATTAGCACTAGCATCAGATGTAACCCAGGGTGAAGACATAAAAGCAGCTGCGAAACGGAGAGGCAAACAGTTTCTTGGTGAGACATTAACAGCTGCAGGTGAACATATTCAACAAGGTGAAGGTATCGGTCAAAGACCTAGATCTAACAACATAAAAGGAGTACGTGGTAGACCACCAAAACAAAAGTTAGACATATTCACGTGAGCATGACTAAGCAAGTAGATTCGCTATCTCTACCTGGGTTCAAGTCGGAATTGGACCTATTCTCCGTTCCACCTACTCAAGTTGCCGTAGAGCATGGGTACTGGGCGGAAATAGGACCCCAAAATCCAATTACAGACTCAGGTCCTTACCGTTTTAACGTTCCTAAAGATTCGTACATGCTTGATCTAAACAAAAATTACCTCTATCTCAGGGTTAAAATTGAAGGAGATGCTGGAACTCCTATTAACCTTTTCGGCAAAACATTTTTCCAGCGCTGCATAGTCAAACTTTCAGACAAGGAAATTTACAATTCGGGTCCCCACTACGCATACCAGGCTTACATTGAAACTATGCTAAACTACTCTCGAAATGCAAAAGAAGGTCACTTGCAAGCTGCAGGCTGTGAGTTCGACTCGGGTACAAGGGGCACCTGGGTGGCAACAAAATCCGCTGAATTTATGGCACCGATCCACTGCGATCTGTTTAAGCAAGAAAAGTACCTTCTAAGCGACTGTCAACTGACAATTGAGTTGCACCGAAATCCCGATGAGTTCTGTCTCAGTTCTCAGGGAAGCAGCAAAGTTAAGGTTGAGGACATGCGCTGGTACGTAAGAAAGGTAAGATGTCAGGATTCTATGTCCCTAGCTATTGAAAATATTCTCTCTCAGGGAAACACTGCAAAATACCCAATCAGACGTACAAAAGTGGTAGCTCGGCATCTGAGCGCAGGCATACAAACTATTGTCGAAAATTCCATATTCACTGGCCAACTTCCTAGAAAGGTGATTATCGGGATAGTCAAATCTGAGGCGTTTAACGGTTCTCTGACAGCTGATCCCCTTACCCTGGAAACGATTAACATTACTGAAATTAGTCTAAAATGCGGGGACGAGTACATTCCTAGACAACCCATGAAAATTGACTTCTCCAAACCTAGGGGGTACACTTTCCCTTTTGTTTTCCTTTTTGAAACTCTCGATATGGCTGGGGATGACAAGGGGTGTTATATCAGCTACACAGATTTCAAAGATGGTAATGCTTTCTTCGCCTTCGACCTAACACCGGATAACACTGACACCGGCGCAATGCAGTTGATTCGGGAGGGAGACGTCTCTCTACGGATGGAACTGAGTAAGGCGTTGAGTGCTACAAGCTATCCTCAAGGTGTTGAAATCATTATATACGGGGAATTTGATAATCTAATATCTATAGACTATAATCGAACACCTTTCTTCGACTACGCCATATGAATACCTTAGAAATTGAAAACACATTACGACCTCTCGTTAAAAATTTCATTGGAGTATTTCCTATCGACCACCTTCCTGAAACAATGTTAGACAATAGCTGTTTCGTAGCCAACACCGACCCCTGCCAACTACCTGGCCAGCACTGGGTTGCATTGTACCTAAGCGATTATGCTGAGTATTTCGACAGCTACGGCAGACCACCACTTAAGGAGTTTGAAAAGTACTTTGACGATAGATTGCAAAAACATAACTCGGTTCGCTTACAAGATTACACCACTTTCGTCTGTGGCGAGTACTGCATCTACTTTCTTTACCACCGGGACATAGGCTTTTCTTTCGAAGACATAATCTCATATCTTAGGGAAAGGCCTTCTAAGAATGACGAAATTGTAAAGGGCTTTGTAGACAGTTTAAATTTTGGGGAAACTTCATAAATGGACGGTCAGAGCAGCTGGTCTAACGTTGTAAAGTCTTAGGTGTGAAATAATGGGGACGACACAGGAACACACTCCACCGATGGGGTTCGGTTGGGGTAAAGTTTTAATTGCCCTCTGCTCTATCTTCCTAATCGCGGTTACACTCGTAGTTGTTGTCTCTGCAGCACCTTCGGGAGTCTGTCTTGATCAACCAATGATAGACCAACTCAGAAAATCTTTCCATCAAAAAGTTAATCTAACCGTCCTCGGAACTGAGCCTTGTTGGTACTCTTTCAATATCGACTGGGCTGAAATATGCTTCAGTCATAACTACGACGTTTTACGCGTCTATATCCCAACAGTCCTCTTAAGGGCTCCCCAAGGAAAAGGGGTAAAAACCACCTGTATATAATGTATATTGTATGACCAAAAAAATTATAAAACTATAAAACATCAAAAAAATCATAAAAACAAAAACACAAAAAAAACTAAAAAATTAAAAAAACCATTAATGCGGCCTGGGCGAAAGCTCAGAAGGTTCCCAAGCCCTTCCGGTATACCGGTAAAATCGCAGAGGGGTGGAGACATAAAAACATAAAGTTAGCACCATAATAATTACGAATGGTCAAACTATTGTCAAGCCAACCAACTATTAGCTAACTTCAAAGTCTATATAAACAGTGAAATATTTGGTTCATCGTCAGTCTGACTCCTGCTGTCGTCGTGAACGGTCGGTTCCTAAAGCTCAGTTTGAATGCGATTACTTATATATAAAATTGGAATTATAATTGGACATGAATCTAGAACAGATCATTTTGGGCAACTTTGGAGAACGTCATCGTTGCAGCTGTGGTAAAGATTTTAATAGTGATAAAGCAATGTCTAAGCACGTTAATGAGACTCACAATCCTAAGTTTACTCCGAAAAAACGGACTTTGAAACCACTGCCCACATTATCAAAGACAAGTCAAGAGAGACACAAAAGACTTGATTTGTATATAGAAGAAAAGTTTCTAAGCTTTGGACCACGTAGCAGAAGTATATTAATGTCTAAATTTGAGAAGTGGTTTTGAATAAATACGGTGTATATAAGTTTTTAAATGCAAACGGAAAAGTTAAAAATCAAGTAGTAAATCTTTAAACAATTTAAAAAACTGTGTGCCCTTCCTGGATGCCGGTAAAATCGCAGGGAGGTGGAGACATTAAAAGAATTGGAGGCGAAGGACATAAAAACGAATCAACAGAAGACATAAAAACCCAAAATAGCTGGAAAAAAGAGATTGTATGAAGGAAGAAAGAATCTAACATGGCATCGAATATTACTCCTTTTTCTACAACTGCTAACTGTAAACTTTGTCACACACCCTTGGAAAAACTAGTAAACAGTTACTTTCACGAAAATAACGAGGCAACATTTCCCCTCATTGGTCCAATATATTTCTGTGAAAATTGTTACATAAGAAAGGGAAGAATAAGGCTGGTACTTTGTTGTTCACACTTAGTAGCAGACGTACAGATTTTTGAAATGGGAACCGACATGCCGGAGCACCGAACCTTTTGTTTCATCAAACCTACTTCAAACTGCCCTATTTGTCTAGAAGATTTTGATAGTCAACGTGTATGCCGGAAGTTGAATTGTGACCACATATTTCACGATTTTTGTATAACATCTTGGTTTCTGAGACATTACACTTGTCCTGTTTGTCGATCTGAGATAGAAACGGTTAGTGAGGAAAGCAATTTAAACATTATTGAGGCAGGTGTGCTTGCATAAATAAAAAATAGTCAATAAAAGGACTAGGCCCATAAAGAAATACCAATTTTTCATGTCAAAGATAACACAAAAAATGGCTGAGAGATACTATTGGAGTTATGTGGTGCCAACAGCGGATGGTATTAGAGTGGGGCAGTATCTTGGATGGTATAGTTCGTACGAAGAAGCCAAACAAGCTGCTTGTGCCCCTATACTGGCTTTTGGTCCTATTATTGGTTATCCTCCAACGGTTATTAAAATCGAAAGGGTTGTAGGAGGAGAAGTAGTAACGACCATATTTGTTTCTATGGTCGACGGAATAGAACAACAAGTGGATATTTTTCCGGGTCATGTGACTTCGTGGCTACCCCAACAGTCCTCTTAAGGGCTCCCCAAGGAAAAGGGGTAAACACCAACTAACACTTCTACTAACACAACTAACAATATCTATTTCAAAACTTAAAAAAAATCAAAAGTGAAAAAAATTAAAAACTGAAAAATGGAAAAAAATAAAAATTGAAAACTCAAAAAAACCACTAATGGGCCGACGCCGGGTCCCCAGCCCCGGGGGAAGAACACAGAGGGGTGGTAAGGAAGGTTGATGACGACTTACAGAAAAAATGTTCAAGGGGTGGGAGGGAGTGGGAGTGACAAATTTGGGATTGGGATTGAGGGTCGAAACGGCGACACTATACTACTTTCCTTTTTTATATATATTACATTATTTTTATTAGTGCGCTTTTAACCTAGTCCTCCTGGCATTTTGGAGTAGCTCTCAGTAAACCTTAAGCAAAATGTTAAAGCTTTATGAAAGAAGCTTTAAAGTCCCCCCCAATAATTACGTAACAGTCAACCAAGCCATAGAACAAAGAAGCTTGAAAAGTACCAATTTCTCCATTTTTCTTGATTTTGGCAGAAAAACCCTCATCTACTACAAATAAGAATATTTTAGAAAGTTGCAGAAAGTTATCTGTAGTTTGTTATAAGCCATGCTGTACTTCCGCAGCACTCAACTGCAGCGCAACTAGACGCAAGCGTCACTGCCAAAGTAGTAGACTTATTCGGCATGATTTGTAATGTTATCATGCACGTGCCTGCAGAATTTCGGACGATTGCAACTTTTGTGTAGCTAGTTATAGGCCGTGCTGTACTTCAGCAGCACTCTACTGCAGCGCAACTAGACGCAAACGTCACTGCGCACAAACTTCCCCAAGCGTGACTTACACGGAAAAAGAAACAAACGGACCTAACTTGTCCGGAAGCGAAAATTTTCAAAGTTGAAAATTTTGACCAAAACTTTTTTGCTACTTGTTGTACTCGTCGTGCTGATTCCAACGATACCAAATTTGTTTAGTTTGGTTGAGTATTTAGCTGGCACGGCGCTCGAACGGGTCTCTAGGGGCCGCGCTGAGCCTTTTACACCCATATTATAGGGTCATATAGAAAAACCCCAGAATATATGTACAAGAAAGTAAAATGCTCCTCCGGAGCATGGAAAAGTAATATGGGTGGATGTGCTGAGGTTGCGAAATCAAGAGAGGACTAGCTTTGAAAATGCTTAATATGGGGCTAGGTTCTAAAAGAAAGGAGGACTAGGTTGTGGGCGAACTAATATGGGCATAGCGTCGCCGAACAACCCATATTCGCGGGCTGTAAATATTATACATTCATCGATATCAGTGTCTAGACTTTAAATTATAGCTCCAGATTCTAAAAAATTAGATGATATATATATATATATATATATATATATATATATATATTATATTATAAAACTATATCCGCCTATTCGTACTTCCGTGTATTACTTTTCCTTCGAGAAAGTCTAAGCTTACTGTTCATTTTATGCATTTATATAGACAGCATACTTAAAGAATACTTTTATAGCTATTGTCCTTGACTGCAACCCTGGCGGATTGAACCAATAGTTTTACCGCCCCGCAGATTACCTATTCAACATTTGTTATATACTCTATGTTGACCGTTCTATATATATGTGACAAACGCTGAAGCGAAGCGTGCAAGCCCGCGAATATGGGTTGTTCGGCGACGCTGTGCCCATATTAGTTCGCCCACAACCTAGTCCTCCTTTCTTTTAGAACCTAGCCCCATATTAAGCATTTTCAAAGCTAGTCCTCTCTTGATTTCGCAACCTCACCACATCCACCCATATTACTTTTCCATGCTCCGGAGGAGCATTTTACTTTCTTGTCCTCTTAGCACTTTAAAGATTCTCTGACAATATTCCAATGTTGTTAAACATTGGCCTTAAGATTAGCTCGTATGTCGAGGCCGAGGGAGAATTGGCAAGGGGAGGCCTCCATGAACGAACTTCCCCATCAAAAAAGTGGATCCCCCTTTGGTACAAATTTTGCAGTGAAAAAATCAGAAAGCGAAATTTTCATAAATTTTCTTGTTTAACTTAACTAGTTTAATTAGACGGCATAGTTTTCCGGCTTAATGGTGGATGTGTTTCCAGTGAGAATAATGAGTTAAGACGGAGCCGAGCATCCCGCTGAAAAACAATGTTTTAGGCCATTTGACCAGGGTCAATACGGCCCCAAGGCCGTAGTGACCAGTGGTCACTTCCATCGGTTTCGGCAATATGCTCATTGAAACGAGCGTAGTCGATTTACTACATATGCCCCCAATCAATTCGCCGAAAAACGCAGTTTTAGGCCATCTGACCAGTGGTCAATAGGGCCCCAAGGCCGTAGTGACCAGTGGTCACTTCCATCGGTTTCGGCAATATGCTCATTAAAACGAGCAATGTCGATTTACTACATATGCCCCCAACCGAAACGCCGAAAAACGCTGTTTTAGGCCATTTGACCAGTGGTCAATAGGGCCCCAAGGCCGTAGTGACCAGTGGTCACTTCCATCGGTTTCGGCAATATGCTCATTGAAACGAGCGTAGTCGATTTACTACATATGCCCCCAACCAAAACGCCGAAAAACGCTGTTTTAGGCCATTTGACCAGTGGTCAATAGGGCCCCAAGGCCGTAGTGACCAGTGGTCACTTCCATCGGTTTCGGCAATATGCTCATTGAAACGAGCGTAGTCGATTTACTACATATGCCCGCAACCAAAACGCCGAAAAACGCTGTTTATAGTGAGTCTTCCCAACTTTGACCTTGGGCGAGGAACCACAGGATTCATGCTGACCAGTGGTCACTTCGGGCGGTATCGGCAGTATGCTCATCGTTTTCAGCGACCCCGATTTGCTATATGTGGGTACCACACCACGGCCGAAAAACGGTGTTTTTAGTGTCTTTTAGGCCAATTCTAGTAAAAGTGGGACTTTTCGCCAAAACAGGTGAAATAATGCAAAGTTTGGGCCTATCTCCTGAAAGCTACAGAGCGAAATTAAAAAATCCCCCTCGTTACTTTGTGTGCATTGGCCGAAATATTCAAATAAAATAAACCAAACAGATCTAGCTGCTAGCCTGTGAAAAAAGTCCACCACAACCGAAGTGCCAAAATAGCGAAAGTCCGACTTTGGGGCCTTGGCACAGAGCCAAAATTGGCCAGGTGGCAAAATGACCAAAAAAGGTAACATGGGGGATACTGTCTACCAACATATAACAGTAGTATTGGACCAAAATGCCCACAACGTTCTAACACTTCGCTAGAAAATGCACTTCCGAAAAGCGTTATTCACCTAGAAAATAAACCAAACGCAAACTAACTGTTGCCAAGTGCAAAAATTTGAAGTTTCGAATTCGAACCAAAAGTATGGTGATACTTGTAGTACTACTCGAGTACTTTACGATGGTAACATTTTTACCCCTCCCGAACCTCTAATTAGCTGGCACCAGGCCAACACGGTCTCCAGGGTGCCACGCAGACGCCTTTACACCCATATTATGTAGGGGTGCTATCGCGCCCCTACATAATATGTGTAAAAAGTGGCTGGAGACAGTGTAAAATAAGCTGCGCAAAAATCTCCGCAGATTTCATGCGCAAATTGTAGAGCTCATCGAGTTTAGTATATCTGTGGAGTTTCAGCCCCGTATCACTTACCGTTAAAAAGTTGCGCCCCGGACCGGTTATGGCGGCGATGTTTTTTTCCGGTTTCTCCTATTTGATGGTTGTATTGTACATAATGTTCGCCGCTTTCACGTGAACTGCAGCGATGGGCCAAACTAAAGGACTATAGGGTCTAGTAGTACCCTCTAAAGAATTTAAGAATCACAACTTTTTTGCGCCGCAGCTGCGCCACAGCGCCGCAGTGGCGCCGCAAAGTCGGCTCATAGCGAAAAGTGACCATTTTTGTGGTCGTCGCTCAGGTCGAAACTTACGAGCTGGAACTGGTTTCTTTTTATATTCAGAAATTACATATATTGAAATAACTAACGGTCCAGGTTGCGTTTCTCTATAACTTCCCTAGCGACCACAGTGGCCCGTCAAAAATGGCGAAAATTCGAAAAATGAAAAAACCAAATTTCTCGCTATCTATTCAACTTTAAAAGCTCAAATCTTTCATAAAATGGTTTTCTAGCACGGAGAATCGATTCCCACAGTCAGTTTTACCGTCAGACCCACCCATGTCTTGCTGGGCTGGTTCCACTTTGTCGTCGGCAGGGTCAAGTCGGAAACTGCTTCCTGGAGGTCCATAGTAGGCTTTACCTGGCCTCTCAAAACTTTGTCTATAGGGGTTATCTGGTGCGCCCAGCTCATTCCCGGTATCCGTTTTGCCGTCCGACGTACCTATTTTGCTGGGCTGGTTCCACTTTGCGGTTTGAAGGGTCAGTCGGGTGGGGGGTCAAGTGGTCGAAAATAAAATTTTTCAAAAGTGGTCAAATTTTGTATCAAATGAAAGCCCTAAGTGAGCTGAACAACTTTTGTCATAGAACTGCGTACCCAAAGTGGCTGTAGAGTGCTGTGGTAGAGTGGGGGTTGGGACTTAGGCGATTTTGGGTCAAAAATAAAATTTTTCAAAAGTGGTAAAATTTGATATCAAATGAAAGCCTAAGTGAGCTGAGCAGCTGTTGTCATAGAACTGCATACCCAAAGTGGCTGTAGAGTGCTGTGGTGGGGTGGGGTGGGGACTTAGGCGATTTTGGGTCAAAACCAAAATTTTTCAAAAGTGGTCAAATTTGGTATCAAATGAAAGCTCTAAGTGAGCTGAGCAACTTTTGTCATGGAGCCACCCACCCAAAACTTGCTGTGCCAATAATAACGTCACGTGCCTATGAAACTTTTGTCTTTACTTCAACCGGAATTTAAAGAATAGACATAGGCCCAACACGCATATTATCCCCTTTTGTGCGAAGCATTTCTGTTACTTGTATATATATTATGCGAAACATCAATGGAGGAAAACCTAATTCGTCTGGCTTTTTCAAAGAATATGTGCCTACTTTATTTATCATTTATTCGTTATCATAGTACGTTATCATTTATTTGTGTTTATGAATGTATGCTTTTGTTTCCAGAGGATAAGTCGCCACAATTTCATGCCTCCGGTGTTGTGAGACAGAACGGTGTTTTGGTGACCAAGCATGATAAGACTGTCTCCGGACGAAAGAATGCTAGTCGAGTCATGAATGTTCGTTTGGTTTTTTATCAATTTTCAATTTTTGTCACCTACCTTTTGGCTCATGTAGTTTGTTTTCGTTTGCATCATTTTTGTTCCAGTTAAACTAAGAGTAAAGACGAGTTGATCTATAGAGATATGGTCATGTGGTTGGTTGTGTTATTCGGCAAAGCATTTATATGAGTCAAGCATTATTTCTGTATATATATATATACGTAATTTAAGTTTATACGTGTATACAGAGGTGAGCTGGCATTTTTTAGTGGGGGGGGTGCCCCCCCTTTTCGGTTCCCCCTGTATTTTTCGGAGCCCCCCTCCACTTTGGCCTCCCCCCCCATTTGTGGGGGGTCGCCCAAAAGTGTCAAAAAATTAAATTTTGGAGGTCAAATTTTCAAAAAGTTTCTCAATTTTTAGCTAATTTATTGACATATAAGCTCATTTTAAGCTTAAAAATAGCTATTTTTTACGTTTTTATCCATTCTAAGTGGTAATTTTTCGCTAAAAATTTCGGTATATTTTACCTTAGGCTCGCCCCCCACTTTTCGGAACCCCCCTCCCCCCACTTCCCCCTCCCTAGGGGGGGACTTTCAAAACCCTAAAAAATGCCAGGTAAGTGACCAATAGATATGGTCAAATGGTTTCTTCTTTGACGCATAGTTTATTGTTGTAGGTATGACTCAAGTAAGTGGGTTGTGTCTGTGTTTCAGTTTCCACCAGAATTTCAGACGGGTGACGGAGTTGGAATGGATATGCAGCTTTCAAATAGTGTCTATAATCGTCTGAAACGTCATTCGGAAGTAGAAACCAAGCGTGCCATGCGTCTGCATGAGAAGAAGGAGAAGAGTACTGCTGTACGGATCAGTTCATTTGGTTTTTCCTTTTAAAGTTTGACTGTATTTTTACAATGAGGGCATTGGACCATATTTTCCTGGCTATCTGAGCACAAATTTGACTCTGGCTAGAAGTTGCGATAATATCCTTAACTAAAGCTGGACTGGTTATGGTGGCTCTGCAGATTTACCAGTTCTATGAATTGAATTACGATTCCCCTTTTTCTGTCAATTTAACATTTTTCTTTAAATTGGAAACTTTCCTTCGTTTGAGTTTTCAAAGAATTTTCACCCGTTATGGTACAAAATAACCAAGTTTCCCCTTTATATTAAAAATTAGGAATGGAAATTGGTTTATGGGTCATTTGGGTCGCTGTTTTTGCTTGGGTAACAAATCTTGTGAGCGTTTTGGGTTACACTCTTAAAAAGACTCCTGTAGAAACTACAGGAATTCTTGTAGTTTTCTACAAAAGTGCTACTGTGCCGTCAGTCACTAGCGGAGCTTCCTGTATTTTCCACAAAAGTAACTTGTATTTTCTACCGGCCTCCTCTGGAATAGTAAAAATTACAGGAATTTCTTGTAGAAAATACTAAGGAAACCTGTAGTTTTTATTACAGGAGTTTCCTGTAGAAAGTACTAAAGAAACCTGTAGTTTTGTTCGACTTTTTTTGACAATCCTAAATCAGATACCAAACCTGTAGTTTTTACAAGACAAAGCCTGTAAATTTTACTGGAGCGACCTGTTATTTCAAAGGGGGGGCAGGTGAAGGGGGCGGCCGCTCCCAAAATAGTTTCGGCAGGGAGCGGCCGTTACAAAAAATCACCCACGGGGTGTTGAAAGACTGAAAACTTGAAATCTTGGAGTTCACTCACAGCAGCAGGAGATGTGTTTTCTGGGCTGTTAGTGCTTTGGATTAATACAAACCTTACGTACGGAGTCGTTATACGCTATTAAGAAAAGATTAGAGTTTTCCAAGGACCCTTAACTTTTAACAGTGAACAACTTTAACAGGGGCCAACTTTGATTACATACTACAAACTTTCCATCGCGCATAGGGGTCTCGAATTTACAGTTGATGATAACATAGCGTCGCTATACTACCATACATTAGCTAATCTTGTGCCTGCCAGGCTTCAGAGGTCGCATGCACTACTAACTTAGAATGTTTTATATTTTATACATGTAATGTATGTAATCGCATTTCTATCGTCCAATTTTCGAAGTATATATTTTCAAAAAATTTTGTCTTCTCTAATTCAATAAAAATTGTTTATAATCACCACATTCATTCTCCACCAGTAGTACTGATAGTATGAGACTTTAACTTTTCGACCACAGCATTCTGCCCTAGTTTCGGTTTGTTCTAGAGCATAGAAGTCAGAAGCGATCTCGGTTGCCCAAAGGTTACCCATTGTGGAAATTTTATTACCACGAAAAATCAATGCCAAATTGCAATATTTTCTGTGTCCTGCATTTGCTTGAACTTACGAAGTACTGAGAAATAAATGTCAAATGTCAGATCTAGTAAAACAGGATCTGTTGCACTCCCCCAGCGCTAACTTTTGATTTTTTAGCGATAGCTTTAAAGTTTTGTATGCGGACATAATAGTGGAGTCTGGTTAATTCTAGAATTTAAAAGCTTTCAGAGATTTCAAATTGGTAATGGGGGACCAAAGGGATCAAAACTTTGTCTTAGACTTTGCTGAAACCTTTCTTGGGATTTTCTGGGGCGCTGACCACGAAACTGAAATCCGTTTTTCGAATCAGTTTTCCTTTAGTTCAATGAGAGCTACATTACATGTAAAGCTGCATAGCTTAGTGTGAAAGCCCGTGGCTGGCGGCTCTCAGCTACCGAGCGCGATGGCTACTGCGATGCCATTGCTTCCTTAATGCGATAGGCTCAAAACAATTATCTTCTTGAAATGAACACTTCAACATCCAAAGGCTTACAAACAATATGTTAAGCTTATGCTAAGCTACGTAATAAAAGCTTAGTCGAAAAACTTATTTTAGATTCGTGCTCAGCTCCTCCAAAAACCTCTCTGCAGCTACATTTTCAGCAAACGCGGAGTCAAAAACTTTTGTTGACCTCCTTGTTCTCCCCGTGCTAACTTAAAACTAACATTTTTTATGGTTTTGATTGCATTGACTCCAGTATGCCCCATAAAAATTTAAAGCTATTGGTAAAACATCAAGTGTTAGAGCTGGGAGAATGCGCAAAGGATCCATAAAACCTTCCTTGTCTCTCATTTTCTCAAAATAATAATCTTGTCAAAGTAGTGTCTGGGTCACAAAAATTCTTGGGTCAGTTGACTCTGGGTGTCGAAAATGTTTACATCATTTGGGTATGGGTCACGAATTTTAAAATTTTATGGGGTTTTATGGGGTGCTTTGAGTCTGAGTTAAATTTGCTTCTGGGTCGAGTGGGTCATGGACCACAAAAAATGACCCAGTTTCTATCCCTGTTAAAAATACCTGAAATGAGCACTTTCTACTCACGTGTCTACGTTACACTTTTAGTTTTTTGGTAAATCCATCCATTTAGGTGCCCAACCTCCACAACCTCCTAAAAGTATTCTATTCACGCCCACGTATACCTGCTAGAATCAGGCGAGCGTATTGCCATTTTCTTTGCATAATGTTTTAAATATTTTTAGGATATGGCAGTGGATAGTAATACTCGAATTGTGCTGTTCAAAATGGTGAATGGTGGTTTGCTTGAGTCAATCAGTGGTTCTATTAGTACTGGAAAGGAGGCCAATGTGCTACATGCTTTTGGTGGAAGGTCTGTTATACGTTTCTGACTGAAGATTCCGACAGGAATTTTTTAAAATTTCTAATTATGTTCTGCATAATTTTATTCATATCATTTCAGAGATTAAATTTTCTGTTTTCTAGATTGCCGGATGGGACCCCAGTGTCAGCAGAGTGTGCCGTGAAGGTTTTCAAGACCAGTCTGGCAGAGTTTAAGAATCGCCGGGAGTATGTGGAGGATGATTTTCGATTTAAAAATCCTCGAAAGGTCCTGAAAATTTGGGCAGAGAAAGAGATGCTAAATTTAGGACGGTACGTTCAGGACGAAATATACTATAATGATGTGTATGTTACGCTTTTTCAAAGACTTGACCATTGATGACTAGAAAATTTCTAAATTTTGTGCCACTTTGTCACTTCCTTAATATTATCTTTAGGGTGTTGTTGTTGGTTTATTTTTGTTTAGTATGCATCGTGCCGGTGTGTCCTGTCCTGTTCCTATTAAGCTGAAGAAGCATATCCTGGTGATGTCTTTCATTGGCTGTGACCAAAAACCAGCGCCAAAACTGAAAGACGCTAACTTGTCAGAAGAAGGAGCTCTGCAGACTGCCTACGACCAAATAGTAGAGGTGTGTTTGTACGTGTGGGAGCGTAGGTCCAATCCCCTCTCCCTACAAGTTACCAAGCCGTGCCGCCGTCGGGGACAAGGGGTAAGGAGAAAATGGCCAAGGAGGAAGCAAAAATAGCCGGAAACAATTAGTTTTTACCATAAAATTTTTAAAAATTTTCTGCCTTCGTTGGAATATTTTGGTTATATTTTTCAATTTTTTGAGAAAATCAGTCAAAATTTTGAATTTTGAATCTAAGAATTGAAGATTTTTGCAAATTTTTGAAAATAGCAAATTTCACTAAAATAGCGTTAATTTTCAACATCATATCGTTAATTTAGACTTCTGGTGCATCCCCTCTCGATTTCGGAGGAGGAGGTAATGGGGGGGGGGCGGGTCAGTTTAGGGGTGGCTCCACATGTGAAAAATACCAATGGTATACTGGAAAAACCTTCTCTTCACGGTGGCTCGTGGATACTAAAATTATGCCTATCATGGCACCTTGAATTCTCAGAATGCTGGCTTTTCCGGCAATTGTTTTAAATGCAATTTTGGGTAATGTTTTGCCATTTTTGCTTATATCTGTCTGTAAGAGTGTAAACACTGTCGAAAGTTAATGATAAATTAGTATTTTTATGCTAAATTAATGAAAATTCTTTTGCAAATCCGGCAAAGTCGAAACAATTCTTGAATATGCGGTGAAATAATTCACAAATTTTTTATTCTTAACTCCGACTTTTTTCCAGGCAATGACCCGGATGTACAGAGTGTGTAAGCTGGTTCATGCTGATCTGAGTGAATTTAATATCCTGTATTGGGATGAGCGGTGTTATTTGATTGATGTGAGCCAATCGGTTGACCTCTCCCATCCTCGGGCCCTGTGGTTCCTTGCCCGGGACTGTGTCCATATTGTGGAGGTAAAGAATTGAGAGATATTCTTTGCAGAATTTGCTAAAACACATGTGTAAGTGTTTTGTTAATTAATCCGTTACAATGCCGACAGGCTAGATGCAGTTGTGCAGACTTATTGTGTATGAGACTTGCTGCTTCGGAGATTGGCTTAATATCTAGCAGCGTTTAAGGTTGTGATTCCTTTTGGAGACATCAACTTTGAACCGTCATTACTCATTCACTACTAGTTAGGAAGCCATTTTTATATGAAGCTGTAGCTTCTTTTTAATGGGTACAATGAAACTAATTTTGCTTTTTAAATAAAATTTTACAACATTTTAGAAGGAGTGCCATTTTCCAGACTTTTTGCAGGTTGAAGTTAATTTTTTGGAAGATTTTGATTACATCATTTGCTACCTCGATCAAATAGCTTGCGACCCCTTTTTAGTTTTTGTGAAATCACTCTGCGTTATGAAGAATTTAACCACAATGTATGCGCAACCGAATTTTACCTACTTTTCCCAACTTTGTAAAAAGCTAACTTTTGCTAAATGCAGCAATCTGGGAAACTAAAAAAGGGTGGTCCCGGTGTATTTTTGTGTAGAACACGTATTCCAAGTGGCAACCGTCTAGCTTGCGTATTCCCACAATCTCTGGAACAAATTGTTCGTGTTTTTGAGAAAACTATTTTTTACGATAGATTTTTTATGATCCTAAGGGATGGCAATTGGATGATGAACGTGCATCAAAAAATTAGCCCCATTGAGATCTTCAAATCGACGCCGTTAGTTAGTTTTCCGGCTTGCGTAGCTCAAGAAGTAATGGAATATTTGTTTCTGCAAAAATGACTAGGTTTTTAAGTCGAAATTAGGGGGAGCGCGTTAGCGCTCCCCCTAGAATAGGGAAAATCAGGTAGTGCGCGTCAGCGCACTACCTAGAATAGGGAAATTTTGGGGTAGTGCTAATTTTTGGAAATAGTTTTTTTAATATCTCAGGGAGGAGTGGACCGATCGGGCTCAACCTCGCTGTGTGAAGAGCCTGTGGGCAGGGGTACATGCTGTGAAAATTTCAGCCGAATCGGTCGAGCCAATCTCGAGATATGAAAAATAGCCCCTTTCCCAGCTCGTGTTTTCTCTCCTCATTTTTCCCCCCCCCCCACCCTAGGGCTCGGAAGGCTTCGACCCCCTAGGAACTTTTGGTCCTTTTTTGTATAGAATCCCCCGCATTTAAGGGGAAATCAGTTTTGGAGGCTCTAAGACCCCCCCATAGGTCTGTGTACATAGGGGGGACCCCCTATTTTGGCCCCCCCGGAAAAAAACTAAGTCCGAAAATATTTGCACTCGACCACAGAGAGCACGGCTCAAAGCCAGGTTCTCATATTGGGGTTATAGCATCGCCCCAAGGTGAAGATCTCCGGGAAACGAGATGGTGCTGTTCGGTGGTCTGTGGCGCCCTGGCCAGTGGTCACTAGTTAGCGTGTAAAAGGGGGGGTCTGGGCCTACGGAGTAGGCAGCCCTATACATAAGAGCTGCTGGGCTGAGGTTTCGTATTCGAATAGGAACCCCTATATGGTGAATCTAAATGGCCCATTAGTTTTGCTCTATCACCTATCCGTGGGGCTGGGGGCACCCTGATGGAGGTGGGCCCCTACCGTGTCGCAGGTCCAACTTTAACCTCTCCCATAGAAGGATCCGCTGCAGGTACAGCTTTCATATTGGGCGTGTGGGGTGGGCTGCGGGAGCACTACAACATAAGCTATAGTAGGTTTCGCTCGGACCCGTGTGGCGCCCTGGCCAGGGGTCCGGACCATAGACCATGCCCAAAATGGCCAAAAATCGATTTTTCTAAAAGTGGCCAAGTTTGGTATCAAATGAAAGCCCTTGGTGAGGCGAACATTTTTTGTCATTGGAGGACCCCTCCAAACTGGCCCCAGCGGCCTGTGGCGCCCTGACCAGGGTCCGGACCGGTCCAAAATGGCCAAATATCGATTTTTCCAAAAGTGGCCAAGTTTGGTATCAAATGAAAGCCCTTGGTGAGGCCAACATTTTTTGTCATTGGAGGACCCCTCCAAAGTGGCCCCAGCGGCCTGTGGCGTCCTGACCAGGGTCCGGACCGGTCCAAAATGGCCAAATATCGATTTTTCCAAAAGTGGCCAAGTTTGGTATCAAATGAAAGCCCTTGGTGAGGCGATCATTTTTTGTCATTGGAGTACCCCTCCAAAGTGGCCCCAGCGGCCTGTGGCGCCCTGACAAGGGTCCGGACTGGTCAAAAACCTATTTTTTAAAAAGTTTCCGACTTTGGTATCAAATGAAAGCCCTTGGTGAGGCGAACATTTTTTGTCATTGGAGGACCCCTCCAAACTGGCCCCAGCGGCCTGTGGCGCCCTGACCAGGGTCCGGACCGGTCCAAAATGGCCAAATATCGATTTTTCCAAAAGTGGCCAAGTTTGGTATCAAATGAAAGCCCTTGGTGAGGCCAACATTTTTTGTCATTGGAGGACCCCTCCACAGTGGTCCCGCGGCCTGTGGCGCCCTGACCAGGGTCCGGACTGGTCAACAATCGATTTTTTAAAAAATTTCTAACTTTGGTATCAAATGAAAGCTCTCTTTGAGGCGAACATTTTTTCTCATTGGAGAACCCCTCCAAAGTGGTCCCAGCGGCCTGTGGCGCCCTGACCAGGGTCCAAAAGGGTCAAAAATCGATTTTTCCAAAAGTGGCCATGTTTGGTATCAAATGAAAGCCCTTGGTGAGGCGAACATTTTTTGTCATTGGAGGACCCCTCCAAACTGGCCCCAGCGGCCTGTGGCGCCCTGACCAGGGTCCGGACCGGTCCAAAATGGCCAAATATCGATTTTTCCAAAAGTGGCCAAGTTTGGTATCAAATGAAAGCCCTTGGTGAGGCCAACATTTTTTGTCATTGGAGGACCCCTCCAAAGTGGCCCCAGCGGCCTGTGGCGTCCTGACCAGGGTCCGGACCGGTCCAAAATGGCCAAATATCGATTTTTCCAAAAGTGGCCAAGTTTGGTATCAAATGAAAGCCCTTGGCGAGGCGATCATTTTTTGTCATTGAGAGTACTCCCTCCAAAGTGGACCCCAGCGGCCTGTGGCGCCCTGACAAGGGTCCGGACTGGTCAAAAACCTATTTTTTTAAAAAGTTTCCGACTTTGGTATCAAATTAAAGCCCTTGGTGAGGCGAACATTTTTTTACATTGCTGTCCCCTCCAAAGTGGTCCCAGCGGCCTGTGGCGCCCTGCATAAGGTCGGGACCGGTCCAAAATCGATTTTTTTAAAAATTTCCAACTTTGGTATCAAATGAAAGCCCTTGGTTAGGCGAACATTTTTTCTCATTGGAGGACCCCTCCAAAGTGGTCCCAGCGGCCTGTGGCGCCCTGCATAGGGTCCGGACCTGTCCAAAAACGGTTTTTTTTAAAATTTTCTAAGTTTGGTATCAGGCAAAAGTGGCCCAAATTCGCATAAAAGAGCCTGCTATTTAGATTTATATATCCCTACGCGGCGCCGCTACCCCCCCCCCCCCCATCCGCACATCATCAGCCATTCAGAAAATTGCGTTAACCATTCATTTGCGTTCACAAATTCGCATATAAGAGCCTGCTATTTAAATCTCTGTGCCCTCACGCGGCGCCGCTTTCCCCCCCCTTCCGCACATCATCAGC
>JASAND010017213.1:0-43897 GCA_030248195.1 Trissonchulus latispiculum | reverse complement strand
TACGGTACCAAATTTGACCACTTTTGAAAACTTCTCATTTTTGACTGAAAATCGCCTTGTCTCATCCCCACCCCACCACAGTACTCTACAGCCACTTTGAGCATGCAGTTCTATGATTGTGCCGTCTCAGCTGCTTAGGGCTTTCTTATTTGGTACCAAATTCTGGACCACTTTTTGAAAACTCATTTTTGGACCGAAAATCGGCTCCAAGTTCCCACTTTCATTCCCCACCGGTTTGTACACTCTAGCACACTTTGAGCATGCGTTCTATGACAAAAGTTGCTCAGCTCGGCTTGTATTTCTCATTTGGTACCGCTTCGCTGCCTCTTCTGACTCTCTCTGCTTGGTCTTGTGGGGTGGGGTGGGCTTGGCGTCGTCTGACCTCATTTGGTCCAATGACCCCCGACTGCCTTTTTCTGATTCCTTGCTTGGGGGCTGTGGGGTGGGTGGGCTTGGCGTTTCGCCTTTTTCTGTCTTTGTACCAAATGAAAGCCCTAAGCGAGCTGAGCAACTTTTGTCATAGAACCGCATGCTCAAAGTGGCTGTAGTGTGCTGTGGTGGGGTGGGGTGGGGACTTAGGCGATTTTCGGTCAAAAATGAAAGTTTTCAAAAGTGGTCAAATTTGGTACCAAATGAAAGCCCTAAGCGAGCTGAGCAACTTTTGTCATAGAACTGCATGCTCAAAGTGGCTGTAGAGTGCTGTGGTGGGGTGGGGATGGGACTTAGGCGATTTTCGGTCAAAAATGAAAGTTTTCAAAAGTGGTCAAATTTGGTACCAAATGAAAGCCCGCATCGAACTGAGCAACTTTTGTCATAGAAGAGTCAGAAGTGCATTGTACCTAAAGTGGCTGTAGAGGGCTGTGGTGGGGTGGGGTGGGGACTTAGGCGATTTTCGGTCAAAAATTAAAATTTTCAAAAGTGGTCAAATTTGGTACCAAATGAAAGCCCTAAGCGAGCTGAGCAACTTTTGTCATAGAACTGCATGCTCAAAGTGGCTGTAGAGTGCTGTGGTGGGGTGGGGATGGGACTTAGGCGATTTTCGGTCAAAAATGAAAGTTTTCAAAAGTGGTCAAATTTGGTACCAAATGAAAGCCCGCATCGAACTGAGCAACTTTTGTCATAGAAGTGCGTACCTAAAGTGGCTGTAGAGGGCTGTGGTGGGGTAGGGTGGGGACTTAGGCGATTTTCGGTCAAAAATGAAAGTTTTCAAAAGTGGTCAAATTTGGTACCAAATGAAAGCCCGCATCGAACTGAGCAACTTTTGTCATAGAAGTGCGTACGTACCTAAAGTGGCTGTAGAGGGCTGTAGTGGGGTAGGGTGGGGACTTAGGCGATTTTGGGTCAAAAATTAAAATTTTCAAAAGTGGTCAAATTTCGAGTCAAATGAAGGCCCGCATCGAACTGAACAACTTTCGCCATAGAACTACCCGCCCAAACTTGCTGTGTCGGATTTATATACTTGCTTTCTCAACCGGAATTTAAACGACAGACATAGGCCCAACACACATATTATCCCCTTTTGTGCGGAGCATTTTTGTTACTTGTATATATATATATATATATATATATACATATATTCCGTAAGGCTATCAGTCTATGTGTCTGGTCCCGCGCTAATTACGTACAATGTATTCACGTACTTACGTATCTTAAGTACCTATATATATATACGTACGAAACGAATGTAGACTTGCAATGCACGGCAAGACAAAAACCCACCAATTCCTGGAATAGGGAGACAGGGCCCAGGGCCATGAGTATAGGCACGCTTATTCCAGTCAAGAAGAAGGCTGAAAACAGAAAAATGATAAAACATTATATATATACGTATATATATATATATATATATAATAAGATCTCTGCATGCGAAGATTTTGTTGCTCATTATTCTCAGGCATATAAAAAATAAAACAGACAGTAGGGTAGTTTTACAAGGGGGCCCCAGAAATTGATTAGCCTCTCTTCCGAAATCGCCCCCTGAGATTTTTGCCTCGCCCGGGCGCGTATGGGCGCCCAAATGTTCACCAAAATAGGAACTTTGCTTGCCGGAGATCTTTTCGCAAAAATGGATCTTAAACTTTAATCCAGGCAGTTTAGAGAACCTTTTGCGTTTCTACATTAAGAATACGACAAGAAATAAAATTTTTGGCTCGTTTTTCAAAAATCTCCCTCTTCAACGCAAATGTCCCCCCCCCCACCGGAGCCCCGCCTGGAAAACCCTTAAAAATATATACGTTGCAAAGATTACAGACATTTGGCAACGACGACTTTTTTGTTGCAAAAACAAAATGGATATCCCATCCGGGAAACCGACCCGGAACAGTATATAATTACTATAACAACTGAAACCCTTACTAGTATATATAAACAAAAACTTGTACTCGACATAAACGCTTACATCAGTTTAATGATAAAATTGCAGCACAGGGCAAGAAGGATCCAAGTTACCAATCTTGTAAACATTGTCACAACAAGACACAAGAGAAGATTCAGAAAGTTGTAAATAGATAATAAAAATAGGCTAGAACTAAAAAACGTATATAAACCACGAAATGGTAAGCCTAATGGGTATATCAGTGCGTACACTGCGTAATTTAGTTGTAAGGTCCTTATGTTTAACCTGTGGCTGAGGCTTAGGCGTAGGGCGCTTTAATATATGTAAGGATAAAAAAGTCGCCGAACAAAATATTTAAAAATGGAATATTTTGACACCAATCGAGTCCTCTCGTTGTCCTGAGCATAGAAATGTCAAATTTATTGCATAAAAATGCATTTCTGATCCCCCCGGTGACTTGATCCATTTTTGGGTCCAAAAATCGGGAGGGATCGGGTAGCCGAAGGTTGGCGTAGGGTAACTAAAAAATTTCGAGGGGGTAAATCTTCTGAAAATTTTGGAGGCGGTGTATACACCCCCGCAACCTCCCCAAAAGGAAACTATGGTCCCGACCCGACCCCACACACGCAAGTTTGCAGATCTCACCCTCCAAATTATCAAATGTTTCAGGGGCGTACCCAAGGGGGGCGGGGGGGGGGGCGGCGGCCCCCCCCGTTGTCAGGTTTCGAAGGTCCGAAAAGTTAAGATGCAGGAGGAAAAGCAGAAAAAACAAAAATTTTCGCGCCTACCATTCTTTGTGTGTTCTGAGGATAGCATATGGGGTGGGGTGGATGCTGTGTTTTTTACGAAAAAAACTGCGAAATTCCGCACTTTTTTGAAAATTCTTTGTAAAGAATTGAAGTCTTGAAAGTAAAGTCTTGTAAAGTAATGTCTGTAAAGTCTTGAAAAATGTAAAGTTCCGCAAAAATTTTGTACGTGAGTAGAAATTTTCAGTTATCTCAGATGAAAATTAAACGTGTTTCAGATATATACTTTTTGAAAACATTTCCAAAAAATTTTTGCGCCTTCGGCGGGTATTTCTACGTATACGTTTCAATTGTAGCCGAGTTAGAATATTTGGATATCCGGATATCCGTTTTACATTGCAGACAAAGCAATGAAAAATTACCGAATATTTGACGAAATGTTCAAAAATTGTACACTACGTATATATTAATTTCTTCAATTGCAATGCAATTTGAATTTAAAATTGCAATTTGAAAATGCAAACACAAATGCTTTTGTTTCCGCCGTTCCACAAAATGGCTCTAAAAATTTCCAAACTGGTGCTACTTTTTAAAAAGAGGTCTAGCTTTTAGCTGGCGGCTACTGCCCCCAGACCCCCGTTTTATCATAGCTACGTTTCGTTGCTTAGTTTGAATTTTATCAGTTTGAGTTGTATACCTTATATGTCTGGTGAAGCAATGGCGCCAGCCAGAAAAGTGGTCAGAAAAAATTGCTTTCATATCTAGAATGCAAAAAATTCTCAATTTCTTGGGGAGCTGCGCCCCCCAGACGCCCAGACCCCCTGCTTTCACGTTTCTGGCTTATTTTTACTGGGGGGGGGCCGCCCCCCATTCGGCGACCTCCCCCCCCATAAATTCCGACCTCCACCCCATAACCCCAAAAATTGCCAAATTTTACCGTTTTTACCCTAAATTTTCAAAAATTTTTCCGGCTTCGCCGGATTTTTAACGAAATTTTCACTATTTTAGCCTAAAAACCACTTAAAATTATTCATTTTTTAGCGATTTTTACACATTTTTACACAAAAAATCCGCAAAAATTCGAAAATTTTTTCCAAAATATGCCCCCCCCCATTTTGGGTCAGCCCATAGTTTCCCTGGAAATTTTGGTTGGGGGGGGGGGTAAACTTCGGAAATTTGGTGGTCGACCCCCGAAATGTGATGGGGAGTACCCCCCCCCCCGAACCCCCCCCAAAATTCGGACCTCAGAAAATTCAAAAAATGGCCAAAAAATGCAAAATTTTCTGTAATTTAGCCCTTTTTTCATCAAAATAAGGCTTGTTCTTAACATTTTAGGCGTTTTTGCACCGTTTTAAAGCGATTTTAGGCCAAAATTTTAGAAAAATTTTTCAAAAAATGACCATTTTTCGACAAATTTAGCTAACTTTTTGGGTCCAAAAATCGTTGGGGGGGGGTTCGGGGGGGGGGGTAGCCAAAAGTGGGGGGAGGGATAGTCCAAAAATCTGGGTGGGGGTAAATTTGGTCGAAAATTTTGGGGGAGGGGATACCCCCCCAACCCCCCCCTAAGGAAACTATGGGTCAGCCCCCCCATCGAGGGGGGGGCCCCCCCCATGAATTTTTGCCTAAAAATAAGCCAGCGTTTATGTGAATGTTTAATTCTATTTAACTACCTCAATCAATGAAAACAACTTATATATAAAACATGTGTAGGAATACATAAATTTGAAAAGAAAAATTGCAACTTTGGCGCCGCCCCCCCCCTGTCAGAAAAGTCTGGGTTCGCCACTGAAATGTTTGCCTCAAAATTAGAAAAATTTGAAACTTTTTGCAAATATTCCAATTTGTTTGAAGAAAGGACCAAAAATGCTGAAATATTGTTGACTTTTAGTTCTAAACATACGTATATAATTATACTGATTTTTAGCAAAAGCGCTAATCTTTTTAGCCGCCCCGCCCCCAATTCGATTCTACCGGACCCAAACCACCCCACCCCACCTCCTCAACCCCATCGTGTAACGGAGATATGGGGAGGGGGAGGCTCGCCCCAACTTTTTTTGGGGGCCCCCTCTGGCAGGCCGCCCACACCCAGGGGGGGGGGTGCCATAGGTGTAACGGGGATTTGGGTTGGGGGAGGCCCCCTCCCCCCAAATTTTGGGGGCGGGCCCCCTTTTTAGACCTCCCCCAACCCCCCCCCCAAGCATAGGTGTGGCTGGCGAAAAAAGTGGGGGTGGGGGTGCAGAAAAAAGTAGGGTGGGGGGGCATAGGAGTAACGGAGATTTGGGGTGGGGGAGGCTCCCCCCCCCAACATTTTCTGGGGGGGCCCCCTCTGGCGACCCCCCCCCCAACCCCCCCCCCCCCCCCCCCCAACCCTCCCCCAAAAAAATTTTTCATTTTTTATGCCAAAAATCGCATTTTCAGCCCTTTCTAATAATGAAAAACATCAAACCATAAAGTAATTTTAACATTAGACAGTGGTTTTAAACTCAAAAACTTGATTGCCAACATGTTTCCAAGTCCAAAATAAGGTGAACATTGAGTCATAAGATCCATAATACAGTTAAAAACGTGTATTTCTCATAATAATAAACAGTTTAAGCCACAAATTTCGACATTTTTGAAAATTTTTGCATAATTTACCCTAAAAATACCCAATTTTTGGCCATTTTTCGCGCCTTCGGCGCGACTACCCCCCCCCCCCAGTTTGGGGGGGGCACGTCCCCCCCCAAAAAGTTTTGGGGGAGGGTTGAAAAAAGGCTTGGGGGGGGCTACCCCCCCCAACCCCCCCCCACCATACACCTATGTGGGGGGGGGGGGGTGGTTTGGCGAAAAAAGGGGGAGGGGGGTCGCAAAAAGTCGATTTGTTGGGAGGGGTAAGAAAAATTTTTGAGGGGGGTCGGCGAAAAATCGGTTTTTCGTTAACAAATTGAAAAATGTTCTCAATTTACAGCTATTTTTAACGATTTTTAGCTTAATTAAGCGAATTCTAGCAATTTTTCGCTAATTTCTGGAATTTTTAGGAAAAATTTCGAATTTTTAGCTAAAAATTTTCAAAAATTAGGTAGGGGTTTGAAAATTTTTAGGGGGGAGGGGTCTGAAAAAATCGATTTGGGGGGGGAGGGGTAAGAAAAAATTTTCAGGGGGGGGTCGGCGACCCCTCCATTTGGAGGTGGTAGTACCACTACCGGGGTGGACTTTGAACTGATGCTGTGAACTAAATACTTAATGAATCGGCTTGAAATTTGGCAAATTTGTTCTTTATCATGTTTTGCATCAGATGAGCTGATCTACGACGCTGCGGGGACTGGCTTGCTGTCTACACAATAGGAAATGTATTAAGGGGGGGGGGCTACTTGGGTCGAAAATTCAACCCTCATGGATTTCGCTCAAACTGTGCCCATTGATACTCCCCAGGGCCGTACGCAATCCATTGAAATTTGAGACGATTTCGTCCAGGAATAAAAAAGTTACAGCCAGTTAAAATTTCCAATTCCTATTGAAAATGGCCTAAAACCGGAACTTTAGATTTTTTGCTTCTGACAACGATAACTTACCCAAATCAAAACCGTTCGAAACGTTCTATAGCTCATTTTGTAGCTAAATACAATATCTAAAATTTGTCGAAGAGCTTTTATCAAAACTCGGTTTCTAACTTTTGTAGTAATCCTTTCTGTGAGACCACCCCCAAAACACAGAAATTGAAAAATCACGGAAATACGGTTTTTGGCCGATAACTTTAAACAGTTGCAAAATGAACGTTTGTGCCAAGAAGAAACGTTTTTAAAATCGAAAAAGCTATCGATTGATATAGATATTGTGCATATTCGTAAAGTTCGAAAATTTTGGAAAAATGCCACATTTTGACGAATTTTTGGGGTTGTCTCACGGAAACAATTACTGTAAAAGTTAGAAACCGAATTTTGAAAAAAGCTCTTCGACAAGTTTTAGATATTGTATTTAGCTACAAAATGAGCTATAGAACCTTTCGAACGGTTGTGATTTGGGTAGGTTATCGTTGTCAGAAGCAAAAAATCTAAAGTTCCGGTTTTAGGCCATTTTCAATAGGAATTGGAAATTTTGAATGGCTGCAACTTTTTTATTCCTGGACGAAATCGTCTCAAATTTCAATGGATTGCGTACGGCCCTAGGGAGTATCAATGGGCAAAATCTGAACGAAATCCGTGAGAGACGGAATTTTTGACCCAAGTAGCCCCCCCTTAAGGTGGTGATTCCCTTTGGTCACATAAAGTTTGCACCATTATTACTCATCCATTTCTTGGAGTTCATAAGCCATTTTAATATCAAAATGTAGCTTGACATTTTCTCTTTTTAATGCATGCCACGAAACTAATGTTACTTTTCTAAAATATTTTTAACACATTTTAGAAGAAGTATAATTTTCCAGAATTTTTGCAGACCAAAGTAAATTTTTTCGCGAGACATCGGTTATATCATTCGATACCTCCATCAAATAGCTGGGGACGATTTTTTATTTATTGTGAAATCGCTCTTCGTTATAGAGAAATAAGCTGAAATGTGTGCGTAACCTGTATTTTCCCTACTTTCTCCAAATTTATCAAGCGATTACTTTAGCTAGAAAGCAGCAATCGGGGCAACTAAAAAATCGTCCCTGGGTATATTTGTGCAGAACACATTTGTTCAGTAGCAGCCCTCCAACTTGCATGGTGAATGCTCCACAATCTTTGGAAGAAAATTGGTCATGTTTTTGCAAAAACTACATTTTTTATGATAGCAGCCTACAGGATAGCAGTAAGAAGACGATCATGCGTCGGATAATTTGTCCCTGTGAGACCTTCAGATCGACGCCCTTAGTTTGATTTTACGGCTTGCGTAGTTCAAGAAATGTCGGATAATTTGATTTCTGCAAAAATGACAAGTTTTTGACGCCAAAACAAGAAAATCGGCTATATCTCACGGTAGAGAAAAGCTAGAAACTTCTTTAAAAAGCAAAAATGTGAAGCTCAATGAGATCTTTCGAATGAATATAGTCATAACTGTATAGCAGCTGCCAAACGTTCAGAAATTGTGAAAAACCACTCTGACCGGAAATCTCGAATTTTTGAATCGGGATTGCGCCGAGGGTGTTAGAACGCTAAAACAACTATTTTCGGAAAGTTTCATCAAATTTCATCTTGATTTACGCCGCCCAACAACAATATGTGCCCAAAAGGAATCACCACCTTAAAAGCTTTAAATTTAAATATCTCCTTCAATCCTTTATGAAATCATTTGAGATTTTCAGTATATGGTTAGTTTACATATACGCGCAGGCCGTTTTTTTAGTTTTTCGTAAAAGTGAGTTTTCCGTTTTTTAGCGTGTTTTGAAAATTTGTAAAATTTATATCTTGCTTAATATTGCGTTTTTCCAAAAACCAAGAAAACGGCCTGAGCGTATGCTGATGCAAAACATATTTGCAAAATTTGGTCCATTTTGACTGAAGGAGTGACGAGAAAATCAAAAACAGAAATTCTGTAATTTTTCATAGTTTGCTTTGGTTTTCGAAATTTCCAATGCTTTCAAGCAGCTGCAAAGTGCTTTCTATTAAATAATGCACATAAATAACGCAAAAGGAACCGTTAAAACCCAATAGATTTAATTTTAGGGTATACTGTTTTTACTTTACATTATGTGTGCAAACGGTCAACGTAATTCAGCTATATCAGCTATATATCAGCTATTCAGCCTCAACCGCTTGTAACTTTTGATAGAAACCACGTACTGAAGAGATATGCACATCATTTTAAAGCGCTTTTTGCACTCTTTCACGTAGTTCAGTAAAATTTAATATACGAAACTTAAATAAAATTTTGACTATTTGCGCATGCGCAAAGCCACGATGGTAGCTAGCCAATTATTCACTCTCTGACACCAAGATTTTGTGCAAAGATAGTTTGCCAACCAGTTTTGCTTTATCCAATGTTTTGTCATGATTGCTTCATCCATGGAAAATTACGTAGAAAATCCAAAATCCCGGCTCCACTGTTTCCACAAAACACAAAATCCTTCTAAATTGAAGGTTAACAGATCAGTATTAAACAGTTCACTAGGCAGATGTCCGTCAGTCTTAAATGGGTTCCCGTCCAGCTACCAATCGCACCAAGAGATATTGGATCATTTTGTTACCTGTCGACTCATCCATTCACAATGATCTGTCACATAAGGCAAATGTGGATCTAAAGTTGGAGAATTGATCAATACCTTGGGATAATCACTGGAGTACAAATATTTACCGAGAAGAGCTTCCAGCTGAACCCAGGACTCCCACCATGCAACCACATTTGAGTTGTTGCAGTGCTCCCTTCCGCAGAAAACAACGATATAATTAAAGTCTCCCAATTCAATATCTTCAATATCGACTCTGAATGTTTCTTGCCAAGTCCATGTACTTTCCTTGTCCATTCGACGCAATAACGACCTCACCATTGTAAATGGACTCCACACAACGACACTGAGAGTCGGATATGAGCAGAACAGTCTTACTCTTAAGCGGTCTAAAATTTGTTGCAGCATGAGCACCGCACATTACCGCACACAGCAAAGCACAGCATCGTCACCAGGGAAGCCGATGTAGCAAGCGCCCCCGCGCTTCCAAACCTTATACATTTCCCCCATCAATTCCCCGTACAGTTCCATGCCAAGTGCGTCAAACTGCAGCACCGTCGCATCGGTCCTGTCACAATTTTTAGCAGAAATGAATCTGATTTCTGCTTCGCCGTAGGTCTTCTTAATCGTGTGAATTCGCAAGATACGGTTCTACCCTGCGTTTCCAGAAGACGCCGCAGTACAGCCTTGTATACCTTGTATATATGTATTACTCAATGTTATTTGTTAACTTGTTGTCCACCTGCATCCATATCAAATCTTTTCCAACTCATAAATTTCGCTTCAATAAATATCTAGATCTTACAAGATGCATAATCGTGAACATTTATATTGTTCTCATTCAACACGTCAGGCAGGATCAAGATTAGTAGTAAAGTAAAACCCCGAAATTAACAAATTTGTAACTGTAGCAGGAGCAGAATCCAAATTTTTTGGTTCACCTAAAAAACGTTTTTCGCAAAAAATACACAAACGGCAAATTGATTTATATAATGCAAGACTACCATTTTTCTAAAATTTTCAAATTCAAAAGGCATATGTACGTGCATGTCACGATGAATTTATTGCAACTAGCGTTATTAGCGTGAAATGGGAAATCCTTTCAGGAATCATTAATTCTCAGGGTTTTGAAAATGGAATTTGTGCTTCCATATTTACTACCTTTCTTCTTAGAGGATATTAATTTAATAATTATGTCATTAATTTTTAAAACCGTAATTAGTTTATCTATAACATTAAACATCGGAATAATGTATGTCAATAAAATCGAAAATTACTCACGAAATGCGTTAGATGCTACAGACGCCAAATTAACCTTTTAAAGAGCATTTCCATTACGGATTTAATCCGTAATTGCAAAAATCTCCAACTTCTGGGGGGCTCCGCCCCCCAGACCCTCCGGTGTTCACTTCCAATGCTGTTTTCAGGGATCAGTTGTTCTCAGCGTTTTCGAAACTGAATGTGTATTTGATATTTGCTACCTTTTTTCTCAATGCTATTCCTAAACATTTCATTAATTTTTAGTACTTTAATTAGTTTAACTATGTTATAACATTGAAATATCGGAATGTGTGTCAATAATATTAAAAATTACTCAACGTATTGTGTTAGATACAACAGGGGCCAAATAAAATCTTTTTAAACATTTCCATTACGGATTATTCTGGAATTGCAAAAAATTCTTCAACTTCTGGGGGGCTCCGCCCCGCAGACCCCCCGCCGTGTACGTTGGCCTTTCTATAGGCACCCTTGTAATCGTGCATTTTAAGCAGCATCAACTTTCTAAATAGTGTAAATAGTGCTGCACTAAAGGAATTATCAAATTTTTTAAAAATAAAACAATTTTTTGCACAGAAAACACGATAAAACAAAAATTCTACCTGGACGCAAAATTTCTTAACCGGACGCAACTTAAACTTAGCAGGACGCAAGGTTGACGCAAATCCGAAAACCAAAAAACCCTGGTTCACATGTTCCAAATTATATTGCCAAATGACAACGTTAAAACTAGGTTCTTGCAACCAGCATAGATTTTTAATTAATTATACTGACAGAAGCAAACAAGGGGGTGGGACCGAGTACATTAACTATACGGCAACACACGGCTACAGCCCATCCCAGGTCTCAGCACCCCAGATTTTTCTGACAACATCCATGTTCTATGGATTCGCCAAATAGCAGGCCAATCGGACAAGGTTGCACAAGTCTTCTTTAACAGACCCCCCAGAAAGTCAACCTGATTATTCTCCCAACAACTGTAAACTGAATAAGGTAAATGCTTAATAAATTATGAAATTTGCAATATTCTTAATTTTTGTTTAACTCCACTAATATGTTACAACTACAAACAATATCCAAACATCTGGCTTAATGGATAACCCAAAATTTATTCCACCAATCGAGTTGCCAACTATAAGTTGAAATTTCCGCCACAACAACATTTCTCCCTAAAATATGGATGTCGATACTAGGCTGTCAACAACGAAACTTGCAAAGAACTTCTGGTATAATACAAACTAATCTGTGTTGACCATTTGATAATTAGATCAAGAATAAATTTTGTATACAAATTAACTATGTTAAAACTAAAAATCCTAGCATTTAAAAGACTTTCCACATTAGACCAATTACTTTAGTTCGTACCAATAATCTAACTAATGTTTTATTGGGTTAATTTCCCCCACTTCAGACCAGTACCCTGGTTCAGCGGCGACGTATGGTTAAACTTTGCCCTCTACAGTTCACGCCCTTGTAAAACCGTATTTTCTGCGCACGGAAAAACCTTAAGTAAATTTTCCTATTGAGAAGGTGTTTTATAGGTGACACTAATATCACATTATCTTGAATCTCATGCCATTTAATTTCTCTGTTTTCAAAAAATAGAATTTCTTGCTAAGTAAATAAATGTTGTGGCTAATCCAGCACAGTAACACGTGCTACCTTCAGAATGAAATGAAATTATCCACAACCACACCAGATTAGCCACAAAACACTAGTCTCGTACTATACTTTATACAAATATTTTTTAAGACTGAAAATGAACAACAGCACCACATCAATCCAAGAAACAGAACGCAAAGGAAACGAAGTTTCAAACACAAAAAACAGTTTAAAAACAGAATTCCACGCATAAGCACGATGCAGAAAAGTAATAAATTATACTAACTAAAATCAGAAACACCAAAGACTCCAAAAATAGAAAAGAGGTATTCAATCTGGCTTTTTCCCTACGGGGGCGGTGGGGGGCGCCCCCACCAGAATTTCGTCCCTCCTCCAAACTTGGGAGCCTCTCCAGAATCGCCCCCCCCCAGGATTTGGGCCTACCCCAGAGCTTTAAACTGCCCGGAAAAATAGGGTTTTGAGTGTAGATTTTGAAAAATTTTTCCGGTTTCGCCGGAGTTATAGACATTTTTAAATCATTTTTTAGATATTTTAGGCTTAATTTTCTGTTAAAAATAGTTAATATTTCAGCACTGCAGAAAAAATAGCTATTTTTATTGTTCGAAAAAATCCCCCCACAATTCCGTGCCCCTCCCCCAGACCTGGGGGGATCGTCCCTCAGACTTGGGGGAGGATCGCCCCCCCCAGACTTACCGCCCCCAGAATTTTTTGCCCAGGAACAAGCCAGTCAATGAGATTAAGCGCCCGTTCCTGAGTACTGGGGCTTATGTTAAGATCAAATTTTAAAAACATATTGTAATTTGTACAATTAAAATACCTGAAAACCTTCAATGCAACCAAACAATGAGCAACTAGGGAACATACGAAATACATAATATTGAACGCAATAAAGAAATACAATAAAAGATAAGTTCTGTAAATGCACAGCACCGGCATAACACAAAGTATAAGGCATAAGGAATGCGGACGACATCTAAAGCTGAAACTTGAAATTAAGGAATGAGCCAATCCCTATAAAATCTGCACAACCGGCAAAGAAGCAACTAAAAACTGGGTGCCAAAGATACAGATGCTATGCACATACATACATCAAAGAAAACGTGCGCATTGATAAAAACAACAAGTATATACAGAGTAGAGATCAATTAAAAATATTAAAGTCAGCCCGTGTTAGAGTGTCCAGATAGCCTGAAACGTTATTCCTTTCCCTAAATCCACCGCTTGCCCACATCCAGGGATCTACCGCTTAACCACAACCCTGCAAACAAATATATAAATCCGAAAACTTCAAGTGCCTGTAAACAACAAACTAACAAAGAACGCATTGAATGTTGAAAGAACACAACGACTTCCTTGTAAGTCATTGTAATACATGTTTGGTCCAACTGGCATCACTGATAACTTGGACTCAAGTCAGAGAAATTAGAAAAACCTGCAACCTCAGAAACAATGGAAATCAAGTTGACACCAAGAGTATATAATAGGTAGAGTAATGCATTGCCGTCTTTCTAGTATATGCATGCCTGACGCCAGAAACATTAAGGGCGAACTATCGCGGGGCTTCTCTGCGTTAAAACAAACAACGCTGACACTTCTCTACAATGAGCGATTTTGCCAAACTAAATATACTATCGCTTCAGCTTGCAATATCGAACAGCAATAATTTTTGTTGCGTAAAACCAGATCTTTTTAAGGATAAACAAATTCGCCGTCATTGGCAATCTCTTACAAAACAGGCAACAAAACATCCATTTAACGAAAATCCTGAGAATTTACCTCATTTCTACGAAATGCGTTACCTCGTTTGACGGTTGCTGGTATTTAGTTTGGCAAAATCGTCCCTTTTAAAAAATCTCAGCGTTATATGTTTACTCGGTGACCAGTCCCCTCAAGATTTCAGCCTTAATGTTACGCGCATCTCCCAATCAGATTCTGTTAGGAAGACCTAAAATTACTAACTCTTCCTATGATAAACTATAAACACATACCTATTTCTAAGAGCCCAAATCCGTACATTCACACCGGCACAAACCACCGGATCAATTCTTTCCAACACGACGGAGCACTAAAACCATTTACGCAAATAATAAATGTCTAACATAAACTGAGAGAAACGTAGCAAAACCAGCCAGCACAAAGTGGTCACTCATTTGTACCCGAAAAATAAATATCACACAGCTAACTATAACTTAAGTTTACCAAACGAAAAAGGGCGAGGATTAGAATAAGAAATAAATAAAAAAACTAGCCTCCTTTATATATCCTGTCTGTGTCATTGTAAAGTCCGCATTACCCTGATTTGCGGGACAGACTGATTCATTACACCTCCTCCTACGCCTGCTGCAGCTGCCATGATAAACGGGGAAGGAACGGTTAATCCCTCCTTCCCCAGCCTCAGCTTCAGCTAAGCACACAGCACAGACTTCATCTCGGCAGCCAGCCTATAAGCATTATATGTAGAATCCATACACCTAAATTACGTCTACTATTTAGATTTCATAGTGTAGCCGTGACAAAAAAATGAGGTTTCAAAACTAACTCTCCAATGTATCCGCCTCATAACACAAGGTCTCTGTAGAGTACAACAATTATGATCATCGCTCAAATCTACGCAAGCTAGCCCATTTAAATTTCGCGGTGGATACTTGAGACTCTGAACCTCTTCGAACAGCTACGATTTGATCTTCCATTCCTTTTGCTTCCACTTCGTCTTCCCCTACAGGTATTCCGTAGTCATTCATACCAGCAGAGAAGCACTGCAGCAGTTCAAAGTCACTGTCTCCCTAAAAATTTAATAAATTTTTTAAAACTCAAACAGACCCCACGATATCGTTAACTCGACTCTGTTTTGGCAATAATATAAATGTTGGGAAGCTCAAATTTACTATTAACCCAACACTTCTCAGCGGCTTTGCTTTTTAATGCACCCCCTTTCCCTATTAACAATCAAGACTTCAAACACTATATTTTATAACCTCATACTCACCAATCCAACCACCCGGTCCAACTCCTTTTCCATTGTCAACTCCTCTTCCCTTAATTGAGGTAGCACCTGTTTGATCCGCAGCAGCTGTTTCTGAAAATGCAAGTTTTCTTTAACATTGGTCTATCGCGAGCCAATTAAGCATAGCGATTCAGAAACGTCCGTTTTCAATCAATCTATATTACCAAGAGTACATAATAACTAAGAGTGTGACAAACGTCAAGCTCTTAATTATTAGGCTTGGAGACATGATCTGCACGATAACGGCTGACCCCCCCACAAATTAGACCCATCACTTCAAAGAAATTTGCACGCTATGCTTGTATGCTGAAGCTTGCAACAGACGCACATTGAACCAACTGACTAGTTGTGTTTTCGAGCTTTAGAACGTAGGCATAGCGTGCGAATTTCTTTGAAGGGATGGGTCTAATTTGTGGGGGGGGGGTCAGCCGTTATCGTGCAGATCATGTCCCCAAGCCTAATAACTAAGAGCTTGACGCTTGTCACACTCTTAGTTATTATATACTCTTAATATTACTTATAACAATCTGTCCTCGATCAAAAAATAAACTACATCGATTAAGAAAGATTTCTCTCAATTCAGAATCTAACTCCCACCTTGATACCATCAACACAGGCACTCCACTTCGTTTCATCACCATCCACCAATGCAGTCATCCTGCATACTGCATCCAAATGGCACATCACACCGTACAGCACACTACCAGGCCGCTCCATCAGTGCACTACCTCCAACCAGCTGACACTTGTCACGCACAGCACACCAGTTGGATAACTCCTGCGGCAACAGACTAGAGCTCACAGATTCCAAACGCGCTGCCATGACGGCAGCGTCAATCTCCAGGTCGTCCACATCATGAAAAGCCATAATGCAATGTTAGGGCACAGCCCGGGTAAGCCTAAAAAAATACTAAAGACTACCTTAGAACTGAAAATTCTGAAAGCTATGAAACTGGTTGTTAGACATAGCTTCTTCCTCTGATGAAAAGTGTGGAAGCGCTTTTTATACAAAATCGTGATCCCCTACACGTTATCTTCTCGTGAAAGCAACCAAAATCTATTTATTGAAAATACATCCATCTAGATAGTGATGGGCATCGAAAATTTTTTCATATCCAGATATCTTCATATTTAGCGTTAACGGGATATCCCCTTATCCGCCTGTTCAAGACTAAACTTGAGAAAAATTTTTGATTTCACACTAACAATTTCACTTTTTCTGGAAATCTTAACTCTTTAACTCTCTTTATATAAAATAAAGCCAAACTTCGCAACCTTGGTTTTAAAAATATTTTAGCCAAAAATTTGAGTTTTTTGTGAAAAGTTCGCTAATTCCTTCATGCATTGCCTAAAATGTACACGGTTATCCGAAAATTTTTCTCAAATTTATCGATATAAAAATTATCCAGATATCCGGATACCTAGCGCACATCACTTATATTAGAATTCTTACAATCTTATATTATCCTCATCATCATATCTGGGGCCAATCGGCGAGACCATATAGCCGGGCTAAAGGCGCCCGGTACCCCGGAGGAAGTCTAACACCCCGGGAGGGTCATACCACAGGACGGCCAGGCCTTGGGAGCAGTCGAAGTGGGTACGCCGGGTTATCGATTTCCTGGGGCAGCTCAAGATCAAATGCTCGAGCGTTTCTTCTTCCTGTAGACAGTCAGGGCAAAGGGGGGAGGGACAGCCAGCTGGATCAAAAGTATGCCTGTATTGGGCTAGGAGGAGGGATTTACCAGTTCGCAGCTGTGACAGTAGAGTTCGGTGGGCCTTGGGAATGCCCATTTCACGGTTAGCTGGGACCGGCCCGCGGTCCCCAAATAATGTCCTGGATCTGTCGTGGCTCAGTCCAGTATGCCACGCCGACGTCGTTTCCCTCCTCAGGACAGCAGTAGCTGTTGGGAGATCGATTGGGACCAGGTCCTGCGCCATTCTGCTACCATTTCTGGCCAACCTGTCGGCTTTCTCGTTACCTCTCACGCCGCAGTGGCTAGGGACCCACATTATCTGGACCTGTATCTCAGCCTGAGCGAACAGCTCCAGCTGCTGCCAAAGTCTGCTCCAGGTCAGTGGCTGGGACGCGAAGTCCATTGGAGAGGCGTGAGCCTTTTCTTGCTAAAGGGGGAAGAAATGTGGTAATTCTGAAATCTTATCTCTTAAATTATACCATATGTTGTTATTCCAGTTCTTGCTTGTCTGCTTGTTTGTCTGCTAGTTAATTAATGTGTCTCTAATTCAGTGCTAATTAGCTAGTCTGAAATTGAAATTGGCTGTTTGAAATATGCTACGTTATGTTGTTGTTAAGGACAGTGTCCATTTAGTGTATGTAATTTAAAATTCTGTTTACTCCAGCCATGTCTCTAGGCAGTAATTATTCATCGATTCCTCGTCTATATAAACCCAGCTCTTGTTCGGCCAGTGGGCCAGTCTTGACTCTGCTTTAATAAAGTGTGGTTGTGTCTTTGGTAGAGAACCAAGATTGCCTATCGATACCCTCCTCCGCAGTACTTATAAGACTTACTGCGAAATTGAAGACTACCGCTATGACTTGGTGAGCAATTTACAGCTTGCTTGGCAGACAGCTCGAAAAGAAATAGAAACAACGCAGTCTCGTCAGAAAACATACTATGATATGAAAACAACGCGGACAAATTATGCGGAAAACCAGCTAGTAATGCTATATGTACCCCAGGTAGGAGTCGGAAAAACAAAAAAATTAAATCGCCCATGGCATGGACCCTACAGAATTACAAAAATGTCTCTACCTAATGTTGACATTATTGAATGTGGCCACCCACACAAACCGGCCCAACGGGTGCACATAAACAGACTTAAACCCATTACGGACCCTATCGTAATACCGGCAGGGTTACCCCCTACAACCACGGAGCAAATCTCTGCTGATAATGGTATGCAGCTACCAACCAACCCTAGAGTTACCTTTGAAACCACCGAAGGTGGAACACATAAAAATCATCTCTAAACGACCCAACCACGTTGGTGCAGAAAGGGTTACCCCTATCTCACACTCCCCCATATAACTTACGACCTCGCAAACACACTTAGAAAACTGAAGATCAACGAGTTAAGAAGACATGCCCTATGCGTGGGCATACTGTAATCTACTGTAAACTATGTACAGAAGCTTGTATACACTTATCATCATATGTCTCTATAATCAACCTATACGATAACCACATGCGTGTGTACATAAGATATATGTATCTTTGCCTTTTGGACATTCAATAAACGTGCCACTAGTTTACACTGCTAGTCAGCTGCAGACATGTATACCCTACCAGTCTCAAATCTAAATAACCTATACATGTATATAATATACATCGTGTACTCGTCTCTATGACACACATATATATCCGTATATCAACATAAATATAGCCTTCCTGTTATAACTGCTACCCTGCGATTAACGCGCATATTCTCTCATTACTAAGATTATTAAAGACTCCCTTTCTGTTTCTGCTAAACCCAAACATAAACCCCAGACAATTGACAGATCTCTAACCTAGCACATAAATTCTCGAGCTAATGACCCGGACATCAAAATGCAAACGAAGGCGCTCAGATGACACAGAATCGAGCCTACAAAACAACATTTATATCAACGTAAATGATCCGCGTATACATAGACAGAAAACAAAGGCCGCTAACATACCGCTCAGGCTACTACTGAGCATACATAAATTCATCTAAAACAACTCATCATTCAGTCTTAACTACCTCACCGAAAAAGAAAGATTGAATCTACTGAGTCAGCCGGTTCAGTTCCCACCCTCCAGGGGTGCGACTAAAAATAATTCGCAATAAATTAAAAGGAAAGGCAATAAAGTACTATATTTCGCCGTAAATAATACTAGTATCTATACCCGTTCACGTGGAAATATAGTACTATTCACAATAGACGACAGATTTCCCACCATATGTTAATGTGAAAGTGAACAAGGGCAATTGTCCACTTCTCTTCTTATCTTTGAAACATCACTCTACAGGGTGGTTGTGCGAACTGAAGCCAATATTTGACATTAACCTCCATTTAAACTTACTCTATTTCCCTATATACTTACTATCACAGACTGTCTCAAGCTACAGCCATGTCGGAAAGTGAAAGTTCAACCGATGTAAGTTATCCACTGTTAAATGAAGCTTATTTAGCCACTCTTGACGGCGAAAAGGCTTTACGTTTCTTGGCAGCACACTATCGGTTCACTTCACTCAAACTGCGAAATAGACTATTCATACCCAGCCGATATCTGGCTCAAATCGTTCTGCATCGAAAATAAGGTGCGCCCCACACTACCACTAGCTTGCTTCGGTGCCATTCGAACCGAAACCATGAACATAATCCAGGACCTGCTCTTTTTTGAAACCCTCAGTGAAAGTAGCGCGAACAGTTTCCCTCCCTCGAAGCTCACGTACACGAGCTCCGGTTTTTACAGCAAAATGTTGTCAGCCGCCTGCCCTCAAAATTTGGCCAATACAATACCACCGTTATTCCTTCTACCAGGGGATACTGACTTCGCTAAACAGTTTCAAACAGAGACTCAGTGGAATGTGCGCTATCACGCAGACGCAGAACTTTGGGAAGTCGAAGCTACCCTGGGCTGTGACTCGGTCAGGGCGGCCGCACGAAACGTCAAATTAGCAGCCTTTACAATGTTCGGTTCACGTTTCCCCGATACAGATTTCTCTGAACATCTAATTTCGCTGTGCCGTGCCATGAAGAATGGCGCTTTGACACACATCGGAGGGGCTAAGTCAAACGTTGACTACTATCTTTTATGAGTCTATACAGGAACGTTCGCTTATTCGCTTAACCCCCTGTTACATAGACCCTGCTAACACTGGAGAACTGTCAGAGCTGTTCTCTAATAACTGCCAAATTACTGAAATTTAAACTTAGCTGCACTGCAGTAATGTACGTATATTGTATACGGTGTAAATACAGAATTTCCGCAGTATATATGTAAAATAACGTACTGTAATGAATGTTCACTGAACACAGTACACCCAATTTCATCTAATATGATCAGGCATATATATCTGTCCTTGTATACATACGTATACCCATGTGAGTTTGCAACAGCGAAATACTGGCTCGGTATACCTTAAATTATAAACACTTCAGTAACTTTGCTCCAGTACCGGAACAAATCTCACTAAACCTCGTGTTGATCATGGGAGCCAGCCATACATGCATAACATTGCACTCCACACTTAACTGTCTGCACAAATAACCAAACGTTCTCCGTTGCGTAGGCTACCAACTGTTAGAACCTGTATACAATCTCTAGCAGTTCCACACTTTTATTCATTATGACAACGGTCGTAACGTGCAGACATGGCGTAGACACGCACTCACACAGATAACTATAAACTTAGTTACCACATACTACTCAAATGGCAACAGCTACGTAAAAATTGCTGTTGCGCATACCTGTGTATATACAGTCACTTAATCGCCTATATACATGCGTGCATATATAAGTGAATAAATAATATATTATGTATATATACCTTCTCTGCATGTTATAGGGCGGCACCACGCCAAATTCGTCTCAAAGCAGCGAGGTGATCCAAATGGTTCAAAACCTCATGGAAGCTTTGTTTGGCAGTGACACAGAGTCGGATGCCTCAATTTCATCACGGCCAGAACAAAACTGCACCGAGCCTGCCACTGAAAAAAACAAAAAAGAGACCCAGCATCCATCTATTAAAGGCACCCAAAAGAAAAAGGCCAAGGTGTCCGCCCCTGATCCACCTGTGCAGTCTCAGACTGAGACTTCCACTTCTGCGGGATACAAAGCGTCCTGGGCCTATAGTAGCCCCCTAGCGACACTGGACGCCGTCCGCAGTCGCAAAGCGCGACCCCAACCATCTACATCAAAGGCAGCCTCGACATCGGTCGCTCAACCTACAGGGCAGCCAACTCACCTACTGGCGTCCGCACTGGCCATGCCTAACTTAACTAAGTCCAACGGAACCGAAAGCCCAGGTGCTGCTAGTGCCGGAACGGCAGGTGCGATCAAGTCGACGACCTTGATGTTCTGGGACGCATCCTGCCAAGGGTACACCGAAGCCAACAGCGCCGCATTCCAGGTTCAGCTGCCCCATGAGCAGGAAGCGTTCTTCCAACCTACGCCAATGCTTCCACGATCGGGAATATTCAGCCAGAATGCAAACTCCAACTGCCGAAAAGCTCGCAGGCACGACCGAATGCTTCAGCATGCGGCGAAACTAATCCTATACGGTGTCGACAATCCAGACGCGCGCGTCAAAATTTTGTACGGAGTCAAGTTGCTTGGCTCGCTGGTCCACGATGCGCGTCGAAATCAGGAGCCATCAGATCCTGCGCCGCCGCGTCGATCTGTCCAATCGGCTCCTGGACGGCGGAATCATCGACGTCATCCCTACCGCCGTTGAACCCAAATCACATTGGATACGGACAAAAAGTGGACTTTTTTTCTTAATCGGGCAGTAAATGTAGGCGCCGAACTCTAAGTTACTTAACCCAACTGTATAGTACTTTGACGCCTATATATATATTGTTATTATCCCATGCGTATAATTATATACGTACTCCTTGTAACTTATGTTATCCAACCGTAATGACAATTTTAAAAATTGCCAACAGACTCTTGTTTCGTAATTAGCCTGTCTAATTGTCCGTAAATAACATAAATGTGGTCATTAATAATAAGTAATTGTTGTTTACCACCATAATGCGATGCTTGATTGTAACATGCTTATTATAATTTCATGCTTGGTATAACTTTGTTATTCATTCTATTCCTTATCTGATACCATTAATCACAATAGCTGTGTATATAAGGCGAGGGTTTGTTTCAGTCCGTCGGTTGTTACATTGAAGTAAGTAGTGTTGTGTGTTTGTACTTAGTAAAAGTTATCGTGACTATAGTTATCCTACCGACTAGAACTGCCGTCTAGAACTCAGACGAGATATTCCTACGAGCCAACTGCCGTAGAAGAGGCTTACAGTCTAAGATAGTACTACGTTATCTATAAACAAGTAGATAATACATAACTCCCTATCCGAAGTTGGGATAGGAGGCCGAACGGCTACTGGACTAATAGCTAACGAAAGGTCCTGACGATAGCTAAACGATATTTACGTATCATAGTGACAACCCACTATTACAGTTTAGTGACAACACACTGTTACAGATGGTTCCGTCTGCCTCTTTGGTTGTCGATGATGAGTACCCCGCTTCCGCCTTTGCTAGTTCTAGACTCCGCTGAGCCGTCCGTCCAGATGTCCAGATCGGCTCTGGGCAGCCTGGAGATAGCTTCTGCGCACATGTTTCTTCTTGTATCCGGCGGCAGTGATTTCTGGCAGTTCTTCGCTAACGTGGAGTCTGTCTCCACCACCGGTCTGAGTTGCCAAGGGGGAGTTGGCGGTAGCAGGCAGAGAGGCTCTCGGACGCACTGTTGGAGGCAGGTTTCATTGACGGTTTTACTCACTTCGGTTCTCCAGTTTGGTTGGCTTTTGAGGGTTCTAAGTCTGACCCCCCGGCTGTTCAGCTACAGCACAGTACCTCAGATTGCTGGGCGGCAGTCGTAGGCTTTTTTCGTAAGCCTTGGCGGATAGGAACTGGACACGGGATCTCAGCGGCATTACTCCAGCTTCCATTTGTAGTGCCTCCACAGGAGATGAGTTGTAGCAGCCAGTTATGATCCTGCAAGTCCGATTTTGGAATTTCTCTGCCGTGTACAGGTGGGTTGGAGCTGCGATGGGCCCCCAGACACCAGCACAGTATTCCAATGCAGATCTGATGAAAGTGATGTAGACTGACCTGAGGTCTTCCTTGGAAAGGCCCCAGTTCTTCCCAGCCAGACCAGACAGGATCTTGGTTCTAGCCATTGATTTTGACTTCAGTTGCGCGACATGGGGTCCAAAGTTGAGCAGCCGATCGAATGTGACTCACAGGAAGGTGACAGAGTTCTAGCAAGGGATAGGGTCATTGTCATATCGCAGATTCAGCTTCCGGTTGGCTTCGGCGTTGTGGGTGGTGAAGATCATGCTCTCACATTTGCCTACGTTCACGTTGATGTGCCATTTCTGGGACCAATGGAGAAGTGAGTTGAGAGCTGACTGTAGATTGGACTCGGCAGTTGCTGTGCTGGTGTCCTGCGCCCACAGGGCCAAGTCATCAGCAAACTGGGAGGCTTGTATTCCATTGGGCATGCCTTTCAGAATATCGTTGATGAAGATTAGGAAGAGCAGTGGGAACAGGCAGCTTCCTTGGGGCACGCCAAGCTGAAGCGGTTTCAGCTTGCTTTGGAGAAGTTGATCTTAACACAAGCCCTCCGGTCTGCCAGGAACTGCCTCAGCCAACGGATAGTACAGATTGGGGTTCCGGAGTCGATCAGCTTTCTCAGGAGGCCAGGTTTGCAGACGGTGTCGAAAGCGCGGGAAAAGTCAATTCGCTTTGCTTTCCTAGGGTTGGAGAATCCATCAACTATGGATTGGGACAGGCGGAGCACCTGATCTTCAGTAGACCCACCAGGGCGGAAGCCAGCTTGTGCAGGAGAAAAATAGCCGGCTCTTTCGAGATGGAACTTCTTAAGCGCTTCTTAACCATCGTTTCCATGAGTTTGGCGATGGCAGGTGTCAGACTGATGGGCCGATAGGAGCTGGTCAGACTGATGGGCCGATAGGAGCTGGTCAGACTGATGGGCCGATAGGAGCTGGTCAGCTGTGGGGGTTTCCCCTCTTCAGAATAGGCATGATGGCTGCTTGCTTCCAGGAGCTTGGGATTCCACCGCCGGACCAGGAGAGATTGAAGAGCTTCAGGAGGGCATGCTGACAGGCCGCTGAACAGTTCTTCAGAAGTTCATTGGTGACTCCGTCCATGCCAGGAGCCTTCCTTGTCTTCAGATCCTTCAGTGCCCCCTGCAGGATAGCCCGGCTTGTGCGCATTACATTGGAGGGATCTGACCTGAGGCTGAGACCACTGGGAAATGCCTGCCAGTTCTCCTTCTTCTCCGTTGAGATCATGGTCTTCAGTTTCCTGGTCTCGGTTACCCAGATCTGTTTGCGGGTGTCATCCAGGGCGGCGTCTTTCCTCAGATTCCGGCATATTTTGGTTTGTTCCGTTAGTTCCGGTGTCCACCAAGCCTTCGCACTCCGCCGAGACGTTGTGATTGCCCTGGACAGGCTGTGAACTGAGCAATCGTCACTGGCTGGCAGGTTCAGGGAGAGCTGGTCGTCCAGGACATGCCTGAAGCGGCCCCAGTCCGCTTTCCTGTGGTCTGGGCGGTGCGGCGGGGACTGACGGTTGGGACCGTTGGTACGGAGGCGGAGGAGTATGGGCATATGGTCAGAGACAGTGTCAGGCAGCAGATTCCATTCGTATTTACCTTCCCAGTATCTGCCCACAACCGAAATGTCCGGGACTGATTTGGATGTGGCCTTAGTTGATTCGGTAGAGTTGGCCACCAGAAGGCTGTGCGTCAATACCCAGTCTTCAATTTCCTCGCCAATATCGTTTGTTGGTTGGTAGTCATCCCAGGCCGACGAATGGGCATTGAATTAGCCGAGAATTACAGTCCGTGAGGATGACGGGAGGTAGGCGTGACTGAACTGCTGCTTTCTCTGATCGACGGTAGTTCGGACAACCGGTGGGACATACGCACAGGTAGGGATCAGGGTCTTCCGGTAGGCCAAATCCACCGCGACCACATCCGAGTTGTTGTCATTGGGTGCGACCAGGGGGCCATAGTCCAAGCCCTTCCGGATTAGCAGAACAACACCTCCCCCGACGGCAGGGGCTCGGCCGTTCCTCCGATTGTGGGTCCTGTACTTGTGTTCTTCGTGGTAGCCAGGGAAGTGAAGCTGGTCACCCGGCCTCAGCCAGGTTTCCTGCACTGCTGCCACGTCGATGTTATTGTCACTTAGCAGTTTCTGGAGGAACGCTCGTTTGGGGGGAGACAGTGCCCCCCGCATTCCACTGCAGGACCCTGATATCCCGCTGTTTGGGGGAATTCCTCCAAGGGCGGGCCTTTGCCCGCTGGGAGGGGGGGGGGAGGGCGGAGGAGGTGAGTGCGGAGACAGGGTTGGACTGGGATGGTATCAGCGGGTGTGGCACGGACTGGGCAGGTGGATGGTTGCATGGTGGGCAAAGGTAGCTGGCTATTAGTGGACCAGGCAGGCCTTTTCTGAAGGATCCAGGGGAAATTCCGCTACACTTTCCCCCGTGCACCCAGTTGCCGCATGACACGCACAGGATGGAGTAGCAGTTGTTACACACGGGCAGGCCGCAGGTGTCACAGGGATATTGAGGCCCGGGTTCGGCTCGACGTCACCAGCCATAAGCAGAAGCTGGGCGAGGTAGGCTGGCTTATCCCGCCCAGCTAGGAAACACCCGGCGGTAAGGACCAAAAGCACCAACGCAGGCCGTCCCGAAATAGGGCCCCAGGTGGGGATCGGGCTGCTGACTCTTTAACTATTTTTATATAAAATAAAGTCAAACTTCGCTCGCAACCTTGGTTTTAAAAATATTTTAGCCAAAATTTGGAGTTTTTTGTGAAAATTTCGCTAATTCCTTAATGCATTGCCTAAAATGTACACGGTTATCCGAAAATTTTTCTCAAATTTATCGATATAAAAATTATCCAGATATCCGGATACCCAGCGCACATCACTTATATTAGAGTTCTTACAATCTTATATTATAATCATCATCATATCTGGGGCCAATCGGTGAGACCATATAGCCGGGCTAAAGGCGCCCGGTACCCCGGAGGAAGTCCAACACCCCGGGAATGTCGTACCACAGGGCGGCCAGGCCTTGGGAGCAGTCGAAGTGGGTACGCCGGGTTATCGATTTCCTGGGGCAGCTCAAGATCAAATGCTCGAGCGTTTCTTCTTCCTGTAGGCAGTTAGGGCAAAGAGGGGAGGGACAGCCGCTACACTTTCCCCCGTGCACCCAGCTGCCGCATGACACGCACAGGATGGAGTAGCAGTTGTTACCCACGGGCAGGCCGCAGGTGTCACAGGGATATTGAGGCCCGGGTTCGGCTCGACGTCACCAGCCATAAGCATAAGCTGGGTGATGTAGGCTGGCTTACCCCGCCCAGCTAGGAAAAACCCGGCGGTAAGGACCAAAAGCACCAAGGCAGGCCGTCCCGAAATAGGGACCCAGGTGGGGATCGGGCTCCTGAATGGGGCAGCCCAAAGTTGGATCCATTTTGTTGGGCCACCGGCATCGGTACCAGTATCAGCATCACACTTAGTAAAAAATATAAAAACTGAGTTTTTACCTTTAGCCATAACACTTAACTAAAACTTAATCGTGTGAACGGTGTGAACCACGATTCCTCCCATTGCGCTGGTGTTTTTCCACTCAATTATTCCCAACCTTTAATCTGCACTTATTCAAGCAGTTCTGTATTAGCAGATCATTAGTCCCCAAAACCAATACCAGATCACAGACAGGGAAGGTGGTGCAAGCACTCTCAACTGCCCGCATCCCCTGCCCACCACAGCCATTCTTAATCCCGGGACCGAACGCAGTGCCATGCTACACCCCAAAGCGAGCGGAGCGTATCGCAGACCGGCCTACTGACTATCCCCCACAATTGCCAAAGGAACCAAATCAATACCACCTTCAACCACATAGTCCAACCAAAAAGTCTCAGGTTCCAAGTCATCTCTTCCTCCCTAGAAAAAACAGAACATAATGCTTTGCAAATTGTGCCTAACTCATACTATCATACCATCAACAAACTATTAATAACTTAGCGCCTTCCGCCTTCGTTAAGGTAGTAGAGTGAAAAATCTTTAACTCGCTTGATCCTGCAGGTGAGTTCAATCGCTGCGCGAAAAAGGCCCTTAGCAATGCGCTCAAGTACAGCTAACGCCCCCATTACAGAACAATCTGACACGCATCCGTTGTGCAATACATCTATTCGCAGCAGTAGCAACTTAACATGTTACTTAGCCCGTTAGACTATGCAAGCATTACTAAAAACCAGTGAAACTCTATGGGATCCGTATGGAAACTTACTTAAGATAAAAAGCTCACCTTATAACGTCTAATACGTTGGCCTTCCATGATGTTGAAACACTTGGATGCAACTTGAAAAGCGTCAAACGCGCGGCCTCCAGCAGGCTAAGAAATTTTTACGCAGGCAATCAGCGGAACAAAAGTAGATCTGTTAAGATAATACGTAGCAGTCCACACCTAAACAAGTTTGCAGAATTTTATATATAAATATTATATGATATATTATAAGTGATGTACCGCGGACGGGGTCTGGAACGTGACTTCTTCGTCGCCACGTTGGGAAATGTGTGTCCAAATCAACAATTTTCAAACATTTTCTAGAAAATGCAAATTTAGCAACAACTGTTTATTTCCAAACGTTACTATCATTGTTTTCATCCAAATCGGCAGGAAACCAAACTATTAGAAACAATTTAGTTTGGACTTTCGAAATTTAAACAGTCGGCTCAACAGATGTCAGAAAATTTACAAAACTCTGCAATTTGTTTCTCATGGGCGACAAGGAGGCCTGACCAATGGGGTCGGAGATTATCCACGTGGAACAAAGTTTTATATTAATTGGTAAACTCACCACTATTAGATACATTAGACGGGTTGATAAACACCGCCAGGATCAATCAGCAAATAGGTCTGAGCATAAACATAGTAATATCTATAACATAGAAGAATTCCGTAACATTTCATTAATAGTACGTATTAGTTACGGTCCACCCGACCCTATCCAATGTATAATTACACTTAAAATGTACTGTAAAATTAGGGCCCAGAGAAAAGAATAAAGTAGAGTATTTTTCTTAAATTTCTGGGTAGGACTTAGCTGGGGTAGGGTGCTCAACCTTACAATAATGGAAAAAGGGGGGTATATTAGCCATTCTATGCCCCACATGTCCCCACCCACGTCCGGCGGTAGCTTGTCTAGACAAACGAGGGGTACGCCGGTAGCTAAGTAGGCCAGACCAGTGCTGCGATAACTGTTGAGAAGTTGAAATGTAGTAGGTTGAACGAAAAATCTAAAAGAATAAAGAATAAAGCATAAAATTAAACATAAACAGAAAAATAAACGAGCACGGAGTACAACTAATAAATAACAGGTATATGTTAAGTTAATCAACCAAATTAAGATGAAATGTAGGTGTCAGTAATAGGTGTACCATCCTCATGTTTACGCAAGAACTTTCCGAGATAGAATTTGAGTTTACGCTTGGAGTATCCTTTAGAAAGCAACTGTGCATTTAGTTTTGATACCCTGGTTCTAAAGTCCTCAAGATAAGTGAAACGTTCATGGTATCTATTAAGTTCATTAAGATACACGTTATAGCAGCAACTATCTGAAATATTTCCTGTCAAATCCGGTAAGCATACTACCTTAAAGTCGAAATCATCCCTTTTATCGTAGACTTTAGTTATAAACTTCCCGTTTTCCAATGTAATATTAATATCCAGCACGTTAGCCGAATTGTTGTTAATGTTTACCTTTTCCAGTGTTAGGCATTCAGGATAAATATCAGGTTTACTGTTATCAAATTCACCATCGTCGTCTGTTGCTGTAATATCATCAATGTACCTAAACATTTTTCTCAATCGTTTTAACTTAGTCCAGTCCTTTTCCTTTACACATTTCTTGACAAAATTAAATTCATATGCATGAAGTAGCAAGTTGGCAATGTAGGGTCCAGCATTAGTTCCCATAGGTATCCCAATTATCTGTCTAAACACTAAATTTCCAACTTGAAAATATGCATTATCAATGACAAATTTTAACATAGAAATTACGTATTGCGCATCCTTAGCAGTAGGATTAGCTGTGTTAGTCCATCTAGCATAGGCTTTATTAATAACCATAGCACTTGTTCCATTCCCGAAAGATAACTCTATAAGTGGCTTAATTTCTTTCAAAATGTCTTCATGACGTAGGCTCGTATAAAGTTTACCAAAATCATAAGTTGAAATACTTTTAGCCTGTGACGTAAGATTAATTTTATTAAGACAATTTAAAATTTCCTTGGAGCTATCAATTATCCAATAAGCATTAATGAAATGAGAATTACGCTTAATAGCTTTGCAATACAGCACTTAAACTTTTTGACATTGGCTTAGTGCAACACTTAGCTCCAACAATGATAGTTCTAAAACCAGTTGGCTTCTTATGAAACTCAGGTAAAATTTGAATGAAAGGTAGATATTGATTTTCAATGTCCACGTTAACTTTAAGATAGGTAGAATCCCTTGTAATTCCCTAATTACACTCGTATGTTCCATATTAGTGAGTTGATAAGTAGGGCTTCCATTTTGTTGGGTTTTAAGTTCCTTGATAATACAGTCCAAATAAAATTTTTTACATATGAATGCATAGTTTCCGGCTGCTTTATCCACAACGGTAATAACGAAATTTTCTTTAATTGCATTCATATAGTGTTTAATTTTACTCTTGTTTTTAATTTCATTGGACCCTCTAAAAATAGTATCGTTTAAGTTATCGACTTTATTTTTAAACACAATTTTAATACACTTTTTCCATTCAGAAATTTCATTTAGATTGAATTTTTTAGGAAGCTTGTCAACATAGCTATCCACACCCTTAAATATATTGTTAATGACTTCTTCCTTAGTAGATATTGTGCGAGGCCTATACTTGGTTCCCTTATTTATAATCTCCCTGATTTCCATATCATCAATAAAATTAGTGTTTCCAGTTACAATATGTTTGTGATAAGGGTACACAAAAGGCGACCCACTACATTGACATTCCTTGATGGAGTTATTCAAGTCACTATCCAACAACACATTGGCGACCGTTTGTCTATAATTAAAGCAGAACTCGTTAGCAAATGGCTTATCGTATTGATATACCACTTTTGGATTAGCGCGATTTCTTTCTGCTTCAGGCCAAAAGTTAAGTAGCGTTTGATTCCTACATACACTTCTGAAATTAATTTTATCAAAGGGTTTACAATAATCTAAAATAAGCATATGTTTGTTCGAATCCCTTTTATTTTCCTTAACACTTTTGTCTTGTAGTTTCCATTTACAGTAATCAAAGGCCAGGTAATCCCATAAATGCATTTTCCTACCCGCTAGGTGTAAGTACAGTTTACTTAAACTAGCATTATCAAGTCTACGTAGAGATGTGACCAACCTTCTTCTATTAGTGAAGGTATTTGTGTTATAGGATAGATGCACATTTGATACATATATACCCGGATCAAATCCCTTATCTCGTTGACTAGAAGGTAAGTGTTTACCTCTATTACGTCTACGGTTTCTAGATTTAGATGGAAGCATACTAAGTACCGAACAGTTATAATTTTCTCCTGATAATTTATCATTATGTCCATAGGGATACTTAGTCATAAGTTTCTTTATCCAGAAAGCCTCCCTATTTATCCTTGCATGTAGTTCCTTGCTTTGGTCTGGGTTGTCTTCTAGTTTCTCAACAATACTTACTTTAAATCCGTTTTTACATATACCAGATATAAAATGCTCATACAGGAATTTGCATCCTGTATTTTTATTATTAATATTCCTTCTGTGTTCTCCTATTCTTTCCCTTAACTTGCGTCCTGTTTCTCCGATGTACTGTATTCCACAATCCAGACATGTTAACAGATAAACGACATTTCTACTGTCACAACAGTTCATGCTCGTTGTAAGCTTACTGTATTGCATATCTCTTATTATTGTAGGCTCCAGTAAATAAGCACCCTTCCTCTACAATTGGGCAAGTTTTACAGTTCCTTATGCAACACTTTTTGAAGAAAGTTTTGAAGGGAAGTGTGGAGTTTCTCCCGTACCTAGCGTCCCAGGCCGGCAGGGATATCCCCCTGAATTAGGGTGAAGTACTCAAATAAACGTATGTTTACTATGATAAAGAGACCCCACTAGACGGAACAGCCAGGGGGCCAACTATCCACCTAGTACTAAAGGGCCCCGTGAACGTACAAGTGAGCTGTAATGTCAATAAAAGTATAAGTGAGAATAATAAATAATCACTACCCTAATAAGTGACAAGACAAAGGTGAAACTTTTTCATATATTGGTGACCATACTTTAACCTTAGATTTGGGTATTAGGAAGGTGCGTGAGCCTAAGTTTGACTTTTAAATTAAAGAGCCAATTCTATTAAAGCTAAACGTTCCATAAGAGCAGCAGTGAACGGTGCATCCATAAAAGTGAAGTTGTGGTACTAATTTCCTTGCAATGAATGTTGTCCATAACCTAAAAGTTAAACATGACATAAACATGCATCATAACTTTATTAAACCAAAACACAAATATCCCAATATTATTCAAAAGCAGATACTACTTCCAATAAGTCCAGATGACGGATCAAAAACATTCAGAAAAATTGTTTTTTCAATACGAAATTACTACATTTTTCGGTTACCCAATCGGGTAATTCCGAAACTTTATAGGTATTGGTACTGCCATCTTTAGTTAAAGTGATGGTCGGTTCAAGCAATTTATCATTAATTTTTATCTGTCCACTGTTCTCTACAAGTTTTTCCTTAACCAGTTCCTTGGCCAGGCGAATAAAGTACCCTTTGATCTGGGATTTGACGAATTCATGTTGACGGTTCAAGCTAATAGCCTTCTTCCCTTCCTTCACACGGTTCGCATTGAATGATTTTAAGCGGTTTGCCTTAGACAAAATTTGTGGTACCCAATGCGGGCGCATAAAGGCACAGACAATAGGGGCCGGGGTCTCCGGTGAGCCGGCAATGCGATGGCATTCTTTGATATCGGATTTCTGTAGCTTCCGGTCCCGTTGATCAGAAAAGATATTGGAGTTGAGGAAGGAAATAAACGAGTCTTAAGGAATCAACGGTCTCCTCCGTCAGTACCTCATACCCCTTACACACAATGTTTCCCCGTTTCGAGTACTGTTCTAGGGCTCTGGTTTTCATTTCGATCTGATGCAGCCGGTCCTCCAGCTTAAGCACCTTGGATTCAAATGTTTTGGCGAGTGCCTTTTCCGAGTCGTTCACTTCCGATTGAATGGCAGCCATAATCCGATGATTTATCCCTGGATAAGTGTCTCCTTTGCGTTTGCGATGTCCCGAGGAACCGCCTGTCGGGCGACTAGTAGTAGATGTTCCGGGGACAGGTGCACCTTAATAAATAACAAAAACCAAATTAAGCATTGGGTCAGAGACCCGGATAACAGGAGCAAGGCTCCAACATAGCTGACTTCAGCTCCCCGGAGGGCGCTAGGATGGGGTCTATCAGTGCACAGGTCCTACCCTGCCATCAAGACCCTACCCTTTATAGATATGGGTGCTGTGAAACAGCCCCGTTCAAATTAAACTAATACATAACAATAATAATAAAGATCTAAAGAGCTTGATGCTAGCACACTACATACAATAAAAGGTACATTAGTACATTCTAATTTCAGTTGTTCCTGAAAAGGTAGGTTTCATTATAACTAAAAATCTCTAAGACCAATAACATTTTCTATAACCATTCTGAGGGCGCACTATTCGAGTTGACCATAAAAGAGGGTGTATAATTTGAAATATAATACTACAGAGTATACCGTATGCTTTTGAAAAATACCAATAGGTATAGGCGCCTAAGCGCTAATGCCAAACACAGACGGAGCGAGATGTACCAATGTACCCTCAAGCCTCCCGTCCTCTAGGCATAAGCAGAACAAAGTTTTATATTAATTGGTAAACTCACCCGTGTTAGATACATTAGACGGGTTGATAAGCACCGCCAGGATCAACCAGGAAATAGGTCTGAGCATAAACATAGTAATATCTATAACATAGAAGAATTCCGTAACATTTCATTAATAGTACGTATTAGTTACGGTCCACCCGACCCTACCCAATGTATAATTACACTTAAGCCCCGAAGAGTGATTTCCCCAGATGCAGACAACATAGGACGTCCAGTATTTTCCCTCAGATAGGGGCACATGTGCCAAATCACATTGGCAAATGGCAACCTTGAAGCTAGGGTCTTGCGGCCGGCAGAGATTTTTAGTTTATTATGTCGGAGCTTATCCACGTGGACCTGGATCGAGACCGGGGCCTTGTCCTTGTCGTATGACAATTAAAACTATTGATTAAATCTATGCAATCTAAAACAGGAATTACACGTGTTGAACACGTGCAATAGCAGTGGGACTCAGTCACTCCCAAACAGACGTCTCCGATTCCAGTAGGTACAGTTCATTGTAAGTTCGACAGCAAAAGCAGCATACAAAATGTCTTATATGTAAAGAGCAAAACCAGTTTGAAGACTGCAATTCCTTCATACAAATTTAAAGAAATTTTCCCAGTTCCTCTTCGAAAATCTGTTGTTGAAAAAACAGAAACTGTGTGGCATTAAATTAAACATATCGTGTACATCAAAACTTCCGTGTCTACCTTTGCTGTAAAGATATTCTACAAATAACGTAACCTTTGCTCGCTAAGCTTGTGGAGGTATCCAAACGACGGGAACAGAGAAACTAAATCTCAACCCCTCAAAGGAATCCCTCCCCAATGTACTGCTGTCAATTGAACACCTCCGTACATAGTCCCGTCTCATTTCTAAAAAACGGGTTAAACTGCATAACAACAACCGAAACTAAAGCTTTCTTATAAAACTATAAGAAAGGATAATAGTTCAGAATGTTTAAACAGAACGCCGTTAAAACGCTACAGTATTGTAGAACTGTTCCTGGGAGTGTTCAATTATTCCTGCTGCGCCTCAGCGCAGCAGGTCTCTTATTTTTGCTTAGCCCGGGCCCTCACACAGTCTGCTTGATAAAGATGCTTTTAAGTATAAATGCGTGTAAAACAATCGTTTAAGATAGGGCAAGCATGATTTGTGTGTAAAATCTCGTTTTTCTTTTAAAGATATTCTGTTTCTGATATGCAATAATTACGCATACATGCTGTTGTAGTAATGTCAATTTGAAAACCGAAAACAATTAGTCCTAATTCTACTTGATGACTTATATCCAACTTTTAACTTAGTAGCTCTGCAAAGATTCTTCGAATACATGAAGCACATTAACAAATGCCTAATATCAAGAGTACATAATACATAAGAGTATGACAGCAGGCATACTCTATGTATTATAGGCCTGCTACATCCTCTGCACGCTATCGGCTGACCCCCCCCCATAAATCAGACCCCCCTTGACCCCGCCCCTATACATGTACGGGGTCCAAACGGGGGGTCGGGGTCTATGTTAGTATTTTTACATGTTAAGCTTGACAAGGGCCCAATTTGTGTACGGGGTCTAAGCTTGTATGATTTACACATATGTGTACAAAATATACAAGCACGAGCCCGATCCCCCGTTTGGACCCCGTACCTGTATAGGGGCGGGGTGAGGGGGGTCTGATTTATGGGGGGGGGTCACCCGATAGCGCGCATCGGATGTAGCGAGCTCATAATACATAGCGTATGACGCTTGTCATACTCTTATGTATTATGTACTCTTGCTAATATTACGTTAAAGCTTAATTTACGTATGTATAAAAGCATCCTCAGAAAGCGACAGCAAAAGCGAACCGCGAAAGTGTCCTCTAAAATGCCGGCACAGTTTGGTTTGAATTCAAGCTTAAACTTAGTGCTATTGAGTTCCAGTGCTCAATGGGTAGAGCGTTGTCTAGTTAACAAAAGGCTGTGGGTTCGGTCACCACCTGGGACTCCGTTTTATCAAACTGTAGATGCTGTACTGTCACGTCTTTGTTTCGTTCCATTACAGTATTAAATTCAATTCCTCAAACATTCGTAAAATTATTTAAACAACGTTTTGCACGTATGTTTTCTGTAGTACGCAAAAAGAGCTCTGTAATAAAAAGCTTAGCTGCGCAGCAGGCTTACAATTACTGAAAATGTCCCTCCAGAAGAAACTTAACCTTTTGCACAAATTCTTGCTTGTTTTCACTACAATTTTGTACTTGTAAAACGCTGTAATAACTAATAAATTTGCATTCACTACGCATTCGAATCCAATCTCATTATGTGAGTGCAGGTCACTCATCCAATAGGCATCGTATGCGGAGTCACGCTACCTCCCAAATAAGAAAATATGAACTTAAAAGCACATCAAGCGAAACCTCTGCTTAAATTTAATTTTATGACAATCAACTCGTCCTCAACACATCAAGTGCAAGTGTTTTACTGATTAAAGGGTATACACGTGTGCATGATTACAAATAAAAAACAGGATAAGATACTATTAACAAAACTGTTGGCAGCAAATGTATTTGGCAAAATTGTCAAGTATCAAGTCAAATGCTTGCATTCTTCACTGGCCCAGATTCACTTCACTCTTTCTCAACTTTTATCTTTTCCAATGGCACAGGCAACGATATTGGCGCAACAGTGCCTTCGTCCGTTTCGTTCTCTCCAGCAACACCTGCAGGCTGTAGCACCTAGAAATACATCAATAATAGTTGTGACACAGCAGAAATTAAAGTTACTGAAATAATTAATACTTATTGAAAAACTTAACTTTATAAATTCCACAGAAAACGCAAGTCACTAAGCTCCATCTAACATTTTACAAACATTCGAATTACCCATTATTAGCGAAGCTCTTTCTCTTCCTCGCTACTTACTGGAAAACTTAACTTTACAAAATCCACAGAAAACACAAGTCACTAGGCAACCTCCATCTAACATTTTACAAATATTCGAATTAACGAACCTCTTTCTCTTCCCCGCTGTCCTTCTTAATTTCTCCGCCGGAACTGGATGTTTTCTTCGCGGACTCCGCCACTTCCTCTTCCGCAATCTCCTAAAACCCAGCTACCAATATGTCCTGGCATAAAGATTGCCAACAACTAATCAGCCTAATTAAACAGTTATGCATACTCTTCAATTGCGATCTATATCAAAAATCTATTTAAAAAAAGAAAACTAATTTCATTCTTAGGGAATCGTCTATTTATTCAGTTTGAGAATTGTTTCCCGAAAAAGAAAATATATATCTAAGTATATGTACATATAAGAATAAAATCTATGTATAATCTATTCTTTAGACTAACTTCATCGTCCTCCTCGCTTTCCGCCACAAATTCCTCGCCAAATTCCAGCTTCTTCGCAACGCTTTCAGTGGTCACCTCGCCCAGCTGATCCAATACAGTACAACGTTCATCCTCTTTGACTGCATCAGTGTCCAACTCATCCTCACTCTATGAAAAGGAACAAAATATAAACGCAGATATAATTAAACTAAGAGCTCTATAAACCTCCAAATCAACTAATGATTTTTACAAAAGAACCACTGCTTCCACTCTAGCAAATGTTGCTAGAAAACCAACCTGTCCTTGATTTGCGACAAAGAAAAAGGTCATAGTAACACATTAAAGCAATCGCAAATAGAAGTTAAGTAACAGGTAACAATTTATTCCCTCCTCCCCCTCACTCCCACAACCAAATCTTTCGCTTACACAGAACGGAAACTAATTCTAAGGGCAAACCACGACTAATACAGACGAATTTACAACTTATTTTAAAAATATTTATTTTAACACTTTGTGCCTCCAAATCTTCCCCACCACAAACCCCACATCTACACATAATTAAATGACTACGCGGATTCTTGCTGAAAGTGTTTAAGACTCCAGAATGTCTCTGTTTCTGCGTCACCTTTGCACTTGCAGCTGTCGCCGACCTTTCAAATAACATTAGTAAAACTAAAAAACAACGATAAAAAATTAATTAATTAAATTAATTAATTAATTAATTAATTCCTTCTCTATCTCTGCTATCAGTCTATCCAGTGTCGGAAGCAACTCACAAACCCAGGCCTACAATAAAATAAAGTAATGTACACATAAATAGTATTTTCTGCAGTCCTTTATAAAGTAAACAGTAAGGTAAAGTAAGCAGAACAAGCGGTTGGAAAGATCTCTTGATCCACGCACAAATTCTTTAAGATCACATTAAATCCAAAAAAATATGTCTCTGACATCCTCCGCCTAACTCTAACCAGGCTGTCAAATTTAAACATCACCAGTAGCATTGATCAAGTAAGCGCGTAAGTGTTTACCTTAAGGTATTGGTATCCTTTTGTGCAGGGCTTTTGTGGTGATTTTTCGAAACGCTATAACTTTCGCAATTTTGGGAGTTGGAAAGAGCTTTATACATCGTTTCAAAGCTTATAACCTGTACATTAACATGAGCTTACGAAACTAGCAAAATTGGCAAAAAATAGCAAAAACGTCCGACATGCTGACATCTGACAGACTGAATATAGACCAAAAATCTTTGAACATCGATTTCTCAAAACTGTAGAATCGGCCAAAATTTTTTCTTGTGCCATAATATGAAGGACATGTGGGCCGCGGGACATTTTTTCGGATTTGGCTCAACAAGTCTCAGTACTCCAGCAAATCCGGCAAATGCGCGATGCCACGAAATTTCGCAACTTTCTGTTCAGTTTTCTCACAACTGGAGATGTTTTAGCTCAAACCAAGAAAAATGTCCCTCCGCAATAGGGCGAGTTTTCATTCAGCCCAAAATCACGCGAATCCATTGGACAGTTTTTGAGAAATCAATGTTCAAAACAAAATAATCGCAATTTTGCCAAAATGGTTTTTCGGCGAATTCCCTAGCTTAAAGCAACGAACTCCAGCGAATAGGTATTGATAAAATGCGCAATTAGACGGTGTATCGATTGAGTATAAATAAGCCGAAATTGTTTGTAAGATTTGGCAGTAATTTTGAAAAAACTGATTTCGTCAAAAATGGCCATTTTTTGACCCAAAAAATCGTTTTGGCTTATACTGCCTTAACCACTAGAGGTAGCTCAAAAGTTGTAAAAGCAAAAATGTTCATTTTGGTGCCCTCTTTCCAACCATAACAACCAATCCGGTGTAGCGACTATGTACTGAGAGAATAAGGGCAAAACCCAAAACTTTCTTTTCTTTAAACCTAAAAATCCGGGACTGGTCCCAGAATGTTAAAGAGCACGAAAATAAGGTATTTGGAAATTTTCATCCACTTTCATAAAGAATTGGAGCTTGTAGGGTCGAATTTACACAAAGCGATACCAGCACCTTAAGGTGGTGATTCCCTTTGATAACATAAAGTTTGCACCATTATTACTCATTCATTACTTGGAGTTAAGAAGCCATTTTTATATCAAAATGTAGCCTGACATTTTCTCTTTTTAATGCATGCCACGGAACTAATGTTGCCTTTATAAAATATTTTTAACACATTTCAGAAGAAGTATAATTTTCCAGAATTTTTGCAGACTCAAGTAAATTTTTTCGCGAGACATCGGTTATATCATTCGATACCTCCATCAAATAGCTGGGGACGATTTTTTATTTATTGTGAAATCGCTCTTCGCTATAGAGAAATAAGCTGAAATGTGTGCGTAACCTGTATTTTGCCTACTTTTTCCAACTTTGTCAAGCGATTACTTTAGCTAGAAAGCAGCAATCGGGGCAACTAAAAAATCGTCCCTGGGTATTTTTGTGCAGAACACATTTGTTCAGTAGCAGCCCTCCCGCTTGCATGGTGAATGCTCCACAATCTTTGGAAAGAAATTGGTCGTGTTTTTGCAAAAACTACATTTTTTATGATAGCAGCCTACAGGATAGCAGTTGGAAGACGATCATGCGTCGGATAATTTCTCCCTGTGAGACCTTCAGATCGACGCCCTTAGTTTGATTTTACGGCTTGCGTAGTTCAAGAAATGTTGGATAATTTGATTTCTGCAAAAATGACAAGTTTTCGACGCCAAAACAAGAACATCGGCTTTATCTCACGGTAGAGAAAAGCTAGAAACTTACTTTAAAAAACAAAAATGTGAAGCTCAATAAGATGTTTCGAATGAATATAGTCATTACAGTATAGCAGCTGCCAAACGTTCAGAAACTGGGAAAAACCACTCTGACCGGAAATCTCGAATTTTTGAATCGGGATTGCGTGGAGAGTGTTAGAATGCTAAAAGAACGTATTTCAGAAAGTTTCATCAAATTTCATCTTGATTTACGCCGCCAAACGACAATATGTGCCCAAAAGGAATCACCACCTTAAGGTGGTGATTCCCTTTGGTCACATAAAGTTTGCACCATCATTACTCATTCATTACTTGGAGTTAAGAAGCCATTTTTATATCAAAATGTAGCTTGACATTTTCTCTTTTTAATGCACGCCACGAAACTAATGTTGCTTTTCTAAAATATTTTTAACACATTTTAGAAGAAGTATAATTTTCCAGAATTTTTGCAGACTCAAGTGAATTTTTTCGTTAGACATCAGTTATATCATTCGATACCTCCATCAAATAGCTGGGGACGATTTTTTATTTATTGTGAAATCGCTCTTCGTTACAGAGAAATAAGCTGAAATGTGTGCGTAACCTGGATTTTGCCTACTTTTTTCAAATTTGTCAAGCGATAACTTTAGCTAGAAAGCAGCAATCGGGGCAACTAAAAAATCGTCACTGGATATACTTGTGCAGAACACATTTGTTCAGTAGCAGCCCTCCAGATTGCATGGTGAATGCTCCACAATCTTTGGAAAAAATTGGTCGTGTTTTTGCAAAAACTACATTTTTTATGATAGCAGCCTACAGGATAGCAGTTGGAAGACGATCATGCGTCGGTTAATTTGTCCCTGTGAGACCTTCAGATCGACGCCCTTAGTTTGATTTTACGGCTTGCGTAGTTCAAGAAATGTTGGATTATTTGATTTCTGCAAAAATGGCAAGTTTTCGACGCCAAAACAAGAAAATCGGCTATATCTCACGGTAGAGAAAAGCTCGAAACTTGCTTTAAAAAGCAAAAATGTGAAGCTCAATGAGATCTTTCGAATGAATATAGTCATAACTGTATAGCGGGTGCCAAACATTCAGAAATTGGGAAAAACCACTCTGACCGGAAATCTCGAATTTTTGAATCGGGATTGCGCGGAGGGTGTTAGAACGCTAAAAGAACTTATTTCGGAAAGTTTCATCAAATTTCATCATGCTTTACGCCGCCAAATAACAATATGTGCCCAAAAGGAATCACCACCTTAAGAAGGTCACCTCGGTTGAGACCACTTTTGGAGCACATCTTACTCCAGCACTCAGCCAATGAAGCAAAAGTATGCAGATAGAACGAAGCCCTATCTGCCAAGGTTTTAGTGTCTCGCGTCGCGACACATGAGACCAATCCCACTTGCTCAGGGAGCTAACAAATGACTTGAATTGGTCTACGTCTGCAGCCTCAAACACCAATTTTTTCTTCAATTTATCCTGAAGTCGTCCCAGCAGAGAAGACAATTAGTTAAGTCCTCAACGACCATCGTACCAAGATTGCAAAATGTAATAACCTTCTCTGCAAACGTAAATGCGTAAAATAACTGAACCGTGCTAAATAGCAATCCTTGGTACTGGCAGCAAGCACAATTAACCTTTGAAGTAAAAGCTTAAGCTAGCAAACACTGGAATCTGCGGTTTTCAATAGGTCCCCCTTCAGAGGCTGGACTTTCTCTGTTTAGTGAAGCTGGGTTTGTTGTAGTGGGGGACGGGGCCCACCCTTAAGGGGGGGGGGCGACTAAAATGGGGGTGCCCCGAATTTGTCCGAGTGGCCTAATTTTTGGCGAAGATATAGAGCATCGGTGGTAAGTCAAAAAATACCGACGGTACTCAGATCTTAGCTGCCTTCCAGCCATGCGCAGCCGTCGGGTTTATGTGCTCGACCCCCATACTACAACTACCAATATAATTAGTTAAGAATTTCTGCTGGCTGCAAGACCCTAGCTCCAGGTTGCCATTCACCAATGTGATTTGGCGCATGTACCCCTATCCGCAGAAAAATGCTGGAAGTTGTATCTTACTCTTTGCATCTAAGGGAGTTATACTCTTCAAAGTTGAAGTTTCGGCAAAAAATTTGAAAATTTTTGTCTAACGAAAGGAATATTTTATTACTGGTGCGAGCTATAAGGCTGTAATTTGGCATAAAGGGGAGAGCCCCTACAGGAGTACTCATTTGCTGCCAGATAGAGAAATTCTGCAGCGTGAAAAAAAATTTTTACTATTAACTTTAATCTTCAAAAATTGCCTGAAACCGCCATTCATTTTCAGTCTGTCGGATCATGTTGGAGGCTTTTTGCAGCCATAGAAGTCTCCGAACCTTCTCTTGAATCGGCTGAAATCGTTGGTGAGTGTGTTTTCAAACCACGCTGAGTTAAAATATGTCAAAAAAGTTTAAATTCGAAAATTTTGAATTTTTCGATTTCAGGTACCATTGCCCAAAAGGGCGATTTTGGCAATTTTGAAAATTAAAGCTGGCATAAAAATTTTTTTCTCACTAATTTCTTGCCATTCTATCACAAATGAGTACTCCTATAGAGCCTCTATACTTTTGTGCTAGATTACAACCTCATAGCTCGCACCAGTAATAAAATATTCCTTTCGTTAGCCAAAAATTTTAAAATTTTTGACGAAACTTAACTTTGAAGAAGACGTAGATAAGATTCAGACTACTGATTTTTCTGCGGATAGAGCACGTATGCCAAATCACATAGGTGAATGGCAACCTTGGAGCTAGAGTCTTGCAGCCAGCGGAAATTTTTTAATTAAATATGTTGGTAGTTGTGAAAAAAGGGGGTCGGAGCACAAAACGACTGCTGCGCATGGCTGGAAGCGGGAACCAACGACCAAGTATTTTTCTTGACCACACCCATGCTCTATAACTTCGCCAAAAAAGTAGGCCAATCGGACAAAAGTCGGGGCAGGAGCTAGTCGCCCCCCCTTAAACGACCTACCCCAACCCTTAAATCCAGAGTTTCCCTTGTGGTACCCAATTTTGCCCTGAAAAATTCGCTGAAAAGACCAAATTTTCAAACATTTTCCGGCGTTGCCGGAGATTTTTTACGCACTTTTTGCCTTTGTAACACTGCGCTGGCATATTTTTACAATAAACTTTCGCGTCTCCCCCCCCCCCAAACTGTTCGCCCCTCGAACTTTTGTGAGCCCCCCTAAGAAAAATCCACAGAATAGGGACAGCAAAGATAGATAATTTTTGAAATGTCAGTAGGCTCGCAAAGTATTCTCGCTTAAATTTAAGTTAGCTTTTAACTTATTTTAAGTTTCGAAGTATATAAAGCATAGACATACCACCAAAATGAGTATTCTTGACATGCTTTGCTCGCCCTTTCTCTAAGCTGTTCTCGAGTTCACATCTTCCAAAATTTTATTTGTTACCAAATCCACTATACGCTTACATATGCATGCAGCTATATTTACCTTGTACAGAGACGACACATCAGAGCGAAGTTCAGCGAAATCTGCAGAAATACCGATGTTCAGCGAGTCTATGAAGGAAGCCGACGAGAACGAACGATACTCTCACAACCATAGTTTCCCCGAAAATTTTGGTTGGGGGGGCAAACTTCGAAAATTTGGTGGTCGACCCCCGAAATGTGATGGGGAGTGAGTACCCCCCCCCCCCTGAACCTCGCCCCCCCAAAATTCGAACCTCAGAAAATTCAAAAAATTGCCTAAAAACGCAAAATTTTCTGTATTTTAACGCTTTTTTGTCAAAACAAGGCTTGTTTTTATCGTTTTAGGCGTTTTTTTACACCCATTTTTAAACCGATTTTTAAGCCAAATTTTTAGAAAAAATTTTCAAAAATGAAAATTTTTTAGAAAATTTTAGCTAACTTTTTGGCCCCAAAAAGTGCTGGGGGGGTTCAGGGGGGGGGGGTTAACCAAAAGTGGTGGGAGGGATTGTCAAAAAATCTGGGGGGGGGGGAAGTTGGTCGAAAATTTTGGGGGGAGATAACCCCCCTGGGGAAACTATGATCACAACTACGTTGCCAGGGTCATTCCCAAATCCTCCGCAGCTATCGGCATAGGGTTGGTCAGGCGGACTCGCCCATCTGCCTTTTACTGACCAATCTGCCGAATATGACCTTGAACATCTTATCCTACACTGCCCGGCCTTGGGTGGACCTACATCCAGGTGGCTTGGGGTAAACCTGAACCTGGAAGTCCTATCGAGGGAGCCCGTCTCGGTTATTGGTTTCCTCCGGGATGTGGGCCGGATCCGTCCGTCCCAGTCATATTGAGCCTGCTCAGACGACCCAGGATCTGAAGAAGAAGAAGTTGCGAAATCAAGAGAGGACTAGTTTTAAAAATTCTTAATATGGGGCTACGTTCTAAAAGACAGGAGGACTAGGTTGTGGGCGAACTAATATGGGCACGGCTTCGCCGAAAAACCCATATTCGCGGGCTTTCACGCTTCGCTTCACCGTTTGCCGCATATAGAACGGTCGGCACTTATAAAGATGGGGGGGGACAAAAATTTTGCCTTGGTGTCCCCTCTTATGTTTCGAAAAATTTTTTTGTTTCCGATTTGGATGAGAAGGTACCCTTAGGGTAAATCGAGGTATATATATAGCTGACTTCAAAAATCGAATCGAGACAGAGATCGATCCGATCAATCGATCGATCAGTAGAATCGATCAATCAAAATCAAAAAATTTTTTGTCTCCGATTTCACGAAAAGTCGCCTATAGGGTAATTTGGAAGCGCTGATTCCGAATCTGCAATCGAAATATCGATCAGAACTGCCAAATTCGACTTATGGACGCTTTTTGAAAAAATCGGTGAAACTCGATTCTTGTGAGTGCAGGATCGATTTTCTTGAAATTTCGACCGCAGATTCGGAATCAACACCCCCGAATTATATACCCTTTAGGCGACTTTTCGCGAAAATCGGAGACAAAATTTTTGATCGATTTTGATCGATCGATTCTACTGATCGATCGATTGATC